>AYEL01082796.1:0-17794 GCA_000484575.1 Olivierus martensii
GCAAAAATTTTCTACAAAAATTGCTGAATGAAATGGAAAAGTATTTCTCTAGTGGGAAAAATCAGATAATTGGATCTCATATTTTCAGGAGTATAGGCCAGGCCTTATAGGTAGTAAAATATGCCAAAAATATTAGTAGACTGATGTATTATACCTTAAGTTTTAAAAAGAACCTAATTATTTTTGTTCTAAATAGAAATGATAAGAACTGATATAATGATAAAGACAAAGGCAGAATATATAAGATTCTTTTAAAGAATAGCTCCCTAAATAGGGAAGAACTCTAAATTGTGAATAGGAAATGAATTTAGGAACAGGATTAAAAGAGCATCAAAATGATCTTAAATATGGAAAATCTATGGCACTGCTTGGCCAAAGATTAGTACAACACAGCATTGAAGTATTTTGGGATAATACAAAATTATCAAACTTAAGTAAAAAGATATAAATATTAAGTATAAATATTTTATGTTTAAAATTGTTTTTCTTTTGTAAAAAAAGAAAGCAATTTGCTACCTACCAATGCAACCTAGTTCTTTATTATATTTATTTTCTTTACAACGATCACAGCGTCTGCCTTCAACATTTGGCTTGCATTCACATTGTCCTGAAGGATCACATTGAAATGACAAAGAACCAATGGAATCACATTCACAAACTATAACATTATTGACAAAAGTATTATTATTAAAACTGAAGGAAAAACAACACAAAATTATATTCTTAGTAACTCAAATTTTACATTTAATATAGATTGCATAAATATTACTTACATTTACAACCATCTATGGAAAATCCATAGTAATAATCTAAGCATGTATCACATTTTCTTCCTGTAACACCCGGCCGACAAAAGCACTGACCTGTATGAATATCACAAGTATGATTGTATGAACCAATTAGATTACAGTCACAAAGTTCACATCCACTATTGCTTGTAATGTTCCAATATCCTTCTGCACATTTATCACACTGACGTCCCTCGACATTTCTCTTACATGGGCATTGTCCATTTTTCTCATTACAAATAAGAATATCACTGAATAAATCTTGTTCCAAAGTTCCATAATGATAGCAATTACAAGCTATAAATACATTTAATTAATAATTAATATTATCTTTTATAATTTAATTGCATTTAATGAAACATCTGAAATCTCATACCTTTACAATCTCCTTTTGGAACCAAACGAGCATTACCATAATATCCTGGAAGACACTTTTCACAATGTCTACCTGCAGTGTTATAAATGCATTTTAAGCATTCACCAGTAGTTCTATTAAGAAAATATAATATATAATTATATACTGTAGATAAATAGAAATATTAATCATCGTAATTTAATTAGAATTTTTTATTCTTATTTTAATATCAAAAGGCTTTTATTTTAGAATACATTTATTTTAAAAGATACATTGAATTTGGAATACACATATACAGATAGGCCTCGATTAGCGCGACTTCGATTAGCGTGACTTAAAAAATTGATACCGGACATTCTGGAACAACTTATGTTCCAGAATGTTGTATACTTAAATTTGTATGCTGAAGATGACTTGTTAAAGTCAAAAGTGCTTCAATAAATTATTTAATTTTCCACTTTAAACTAGTGCTTGTTTTCAAATATAATTCTTCTTAATAATTGAAATTAATAAAATTGTCACTGATTTTTAACTTTTAATGATATTTTTAAAAAATGGAATCTACCAATAATTTATTATGCATTATTATGGTTTTCAAATAGAAATAAATATACTTTTAATTAATATAAAAGTTTGTGTTACTAACTCATCAGCCAAACGTCTTGCTTCCTTTGCAATTTGAGACATTTTTTCTGACTGTTGTCCAAACTTGTCGGATCTTTCTTTTGCTTGCTGCAATGCAGAAATACCATCTGTTTCCAAATAATGACGAGCTGCATTTAGAGCATCTGAAGCTCGATTGATAATTTCTTCTGCAATTGAAATGTTTCTTTTTCCCTCATCACTCAAAGTATCAATTGTTCCCATTTTTTCAGCTATTCTACCAGAAGTTTTTTTAATATCTTCAATTCTTTTAAGCATATCTTTCAATTGACCTACTAGATTACCATCAGCACCTTCATACAATGAAAAATAAATAAATAAATATAAATTTAAATGAAAGTAACTTCTCATTACGAACAAATATACCTGCAGCATCTCGAGCATTATCTAATAATTCCTGAACTCTCTGTTGGATTTCTTGAAGTTTAATTTCAAAATCTATATCATCTATTAACTGAGGATTTTTCTCAATTTCTTCTAAAAGATGACTTAATTTTGCTAATTTAGCTCTATGTTCATTTGCAGCATCTTGAACCAAATTGTAACAAGCAGGGCAATCTACAATATTATAAAAAATTTTTAAATTAGTAAAATAAAAATAACTAAAGATAAGCAAAATTAATATTGAATCATAGAAAATATTTATAAACAATAACAGCAGCAATGTCCTTATGTTAAGCAGATTAGCAGAAGAAAAGGGGAAAAGAATCTCTCATACACATCAGTAATCAGATGACATAAATTATTTCTCTATCCCTTATAACCATTAATAGTAGTAAGAAAGAAGGGCTTTAAATAGTCCTAACAAATGAAACCACTCAGTGATCTATGGTGTACCCCTAACAGGATTATCTCTTAAGAATCCCATCTTACAAAAGACATTATTTACTTCAATAGGATTGTAAAAAGATCTTTTGTGCAGGAAAATGCAACTTTAAAAGATCATACCATAGTCCTGAAAGGGCCACACATTCACATAAAACATGAAGAGAAGTTTCCATCCATATACAGCTTCCTTCACAATCGACTTCTTACAAATACACTTCTTATTCATATTCTTAAATTCATATATGAATATGTTCAGATACTCGATCATTTTTTTCTTGTCACTCTACTCAGCTTTTCTCTCTCACATTTATAATCCATAGGTACAGCATATACTCATTCATCTATATGACCAAATCATCTCAATGTTTATTTACACATTAAATCCACCATACTCCTTTTTCTATATACAGCTTCCTTCACAATCGACTTCTTCCTACAAATACACTTCTTATTCATATTCTTAAATTCATATATGAATCTGTTCAGATACTCGATCATTTTTTTCTTGTCACTCTACTCAGCTTTTCTCTCTCACATTTATAATCCAGAGGTACAGCATATACTCATTCATATGCTCTATATGACCAAATCATCTCAATGTTTATTTACACATTAAATACACCATACTCCTTTTCATTCCAAACTGCTTTAATCATTTGAAATACAGTCATACCAAATACTTCCCCCATACTCCTCAAGTATCTCATTTTCACTGTATTCAAATTGCTTTCTATGCTTTTCACACCACAGTGAGTCTCATTCCCATACATCAATGTTGAGATCAACATACAGTGGTACATAATGTTCTAGCATTCTTCAAGAGATTCTCATTCCTAGCATATCTCTCAAGTGTACTCTCAACTTTAAATTGAGCATTTCCTCTTCCATTAATAAGATCCTCTCTCTAAAATAGACATACCACATACACAAACTAATTCTTCTCTCAGATTCAACCTAATTTTTTTGCTCCTCATCTTTCTGAAACATACACAGTTTCATTTTTTCTGCATTTATTCTCATCTGTTACTTCTTGCATACCTCATTCAATCATGCAATAAGATTTCTTAAATCCTGTTCACTCTTAGAGAGGAGAACAATATCATTAGCATCAGTAGGTATCATTCCATCCACACATCCAACTCAACAGTTCACTCATAAGTTTCATGTACAGATTCATTCAATTAACACTAATTATTCAGAGAGGAGAACAATATCATTATTATCAGTAGGTATCATTCCATCCACACATCAAACTCAACAGTTCACTCATAAGTTTCATGTACAGATTCATTCAATTAACACTAATTATTGAAGTAATTTTATTGCTGTTTTTATAATTATATGCATTTCAACATATTTCAGTGAAATATGGGTAACATTTTTGGGTTTAGAAATATTTTTTCATTTAAATTAATGATAATTTAATCTTGACTAACATTCTAGTATTTTTTAGGAATGTTTCATGTTCATAAATGGAATAAGACTGTATTCACTTTCTGGATTCATCATTGCCAAAAATTTCCAAGTTTTTAAATTCAACTTATAATACTGCAGGTAGTCATTGTGAAAAGTGTCAAAGAATCAAGTTGTAAATGTGAAAAATTGTTACAAGTTTTCTTTTTAAATAGGAAATAAAAAATTTATTTCTGATAAAAAATATTTTTATTTTTAAAGTAACCATTTAAATTCAAAATTTGCTTATAGAATTCGATAGGAAATAAAAAATATTTTTATTTTTAAAGTAACCATTTAAATTCAAAATTTGCTTATAGAATTCACTAATAAAACTAATTTTATAACTTTTAGACGTTTTAGTATATGTATAGTTTGTAATGATTTGCCTGGTATCAATCCTGATTAGCAAGCAGCCTAATAAAACTAATTTTATAACTTTTAGTATATGTATAGTTTGTAATGATTTGCCTGGTATCAATCCTGATTAGCAAGCAGCAAACATTTGAGAGATTTTATCATCATAATTTTGTTTTATTTATAATATTAAAATTATTTTCATATTACAAGTTAAAATTATCAAACTTAAGTAAAAAGATATCAATATTAAGTATAAATATTTTATGTTTAAAATTGTTTTTCTTTTGTAAAAAAAGAAAGCAATTTGCTACCTACCAATGCAACCTAGTTCTTTATTATATTTATTTTCTTTACAACGATCACAGCGTCTGCCTTCAACATTTGGCTTGCATTCACATTGTCCTGAAGGATCACATTGAAATGACAAAGAACCAATGGAATCACATTCACAAACTATAACATTATTGACAAAAGTATTATTATTAAAACTGAAGGAAAAACAACACAAAATTATATTCTTAGTAACTCAAATTTTACATTTAATATAGATTGCATAAATATTACTTACATTTGCAACCATCTATGGAAAATCCATAGTAATAATCTAAGCATGTATCACATTTTCTTCCTGTAACACCCGGCCGACAAAAGCACTGACCTGTATGAATATCACAAGTATGATTGTATGAACCAATTAGATTACAGTCACAAAGTTCACATCCACTATTGCTTGTAATGTTCCAATATCCTTCTGCACATTTATCACACTGACGTCCCTCGACATTTCTCTTACATGGGCATTGTCCATTTTTCTCATTACAAATAAGAATATCACTGAATAAATCTTGTTCCAAAGTTCCATAATGATAGCAATTACAAGCTATAAATACATTTAATTAATAATTAATATTATCTTTTATAATTTAATTGCATTTAATGAAACATCTGAAATCTCATACCTTTACAATCTCCTTTTGGAACCAAACGAGCAGCAATTAAATTATAAAAGATAATATTAATTTAATGAAACATCTGAAATCTCATACCTTTACAATCTCCTTTTGGAACTAAACGAGCATTACCATAATATCCTGGAAGACACTTTTCACAATGTCTACCTGCAGTGTTATAAATGCATTTTAAGCATTCACCAGTAGTTCTATTAAGAAAATATAATATATAATTATATACTGTAGATAAATAGAAATATTAATCATCGTAATTTAATTAGAATTTTTATTCTTATTTTAATATCAAAAGGCTTTTATTTTAGAATACAATTATTTTAAAAGATACATTGAATTTGGAATACACATATAATATAGCAATAATTTTCTTTTGATTAAAGTTATAAACTTATATCCTATCTTGCTTCAAAATATTATTTTCAGATTACTGTAAGTATTACTAATAATTATAAAAAATTACAAATTTAGATGTATTAGACTGTAAACTGATTATACTTAGTTATAACAACAGGTGCTATAAATTATTTAACTTTAAATAATTTATAGTGCCAATTATAGCAATAATTTTCTTTTGATTAAACTTATATCCTATCTTGCTTCAAAATATTATTTTCAGATTACTGTAATAATTATAAAAAAAATTACAAATTTAGATGTATTAGACTGTAAACTGCTTACACTTAGTTATAACAACAGGTGCTATAAATTATTTAACTTTAAATAATTTAGTGTGCCAATTTTCTATTTATTTTAGCATTTCACAGATTATTTTAATTTTATAAACTTTAAATTAAATAATTTATAGTTATTTTATTATTTTAAAGTTAATTTTAATCCGTAACCATAGCAACATAGTATTATTCAAGCATATACAAAAATTATGACATTGATAAAAATGCTTTTAAATATGTTTGACATTGATAAAAATGCTAATAAAGATTTGATATATAATGAATGAATTAAGTACAAAAAATATGTTTGACATTGATAAAAATGCTAATAAAGATTTGATATATAATGAATGAATTAATCAGCTTAAAATCTATTTAATGGAATAATATGATGTAGTTTAATTCAACTTTTAATTTCAATATTAATAATCTATTTAGCTAATAATAAAATCTTTAAAATTCCTTACTTATTACAATTTCCAATGGCATTAGGATCAATATTTCCATTGCATTCACATTTCCTACACTGCTGATCAAAATTAGGTTCTCCATAGTAACCATCAACACATAACTGGCATCTATGGCCTGAAAAATTTATAAATTATATTTACTTGATAATCATAATAAATTTTTAGAAACAGTATCTATAAACTTTATACTATTATATAATATTTAAGCAATCCTATATATAAAATCAATAATTCTTGTTTATTTATTATATGGTATTGAACCAATTATCGAACATCCCAGTATCCAGAATGCTCAGAAAATTGGCTATGTTCTGAAATATAATAAGAGTGTACAATTCTTCCCTGCATAGCTTCAACATGGCTGCCATATTGAGTACAACGGTATTGAACCAATTATCGAACATCCCTGTATCCAGAATGCTCAGAAAATTGGCTATGTTCTGAAATATAATAATAAGAGTGTACAATTCTTCCCTGCATAGCTTCAACATGGCTGCCATATTGAGTGCAAGTGAATTTGTTTTGTTAAATTGCACAACTGTACACCTTTTGTATCTATTTTGTTCAATTGTATACAAGTATAATTAAATTTTACATAACAGTATAATTCTCCACCTATTGTATATACATACAGCTGTACATATTTTATACAACATACAAAATATAAAAAGTGCACTGTTGTACAAATGTACAACTAAATCTAAAAGTAATTACATTATAAAAATAAAACAAATATACATGTATAAAGCTTGTACAAATTATGTATAAACATTATACATAGTTTGTACAACTGTAGAGTTACACAATTATTGTATAAATTTTATTGTATAAATTTTATTATAGAAATGTATAATAGTTCTATAAAATAAAATGTGTTGCTGTACAACTACATATCATTACTGGATACAAATGCACATCATTTACGTTCACAAATGTATAGATATTGTATTTTGTAAAATTGTATATAGTACAATAGTTTCTATAAAATGCTAAAAAGATTAAATTAGTATTGTGCAAAAGTTGTACTGTGATGATGAAGTATAGCAGTGCAATATACATACTGTATATACTGTTATATATTATATCAAAATTAGTTGTTCAGTTATAGAAGCTACACAATTATTGTATAAATTTTATTATAGAAATGTATAATAGTTCTATAAAATAAAATGTGTTGCTGTACAACTACATATCATTACTGGATACAAATGCACATCATTTACGTTCACAAATGTATAGATATTGTATTTTGTAAAATTGTATATAGTACAATAGTTTCTATAAAATGCTAAAAAGATTAAATTAGTATTGTGCAAAAGTTGTACTGTGATGATGAATATAGCAGTATATAACAGTATATACATACTGTATATACTGTTATATATTATATCAAAATTAGTTGTTCAGTTATAGAATGATGATGCATACTTGTAAAATTAAATGATAATGTGTAATTGTACAGCTCCGGCCAAAATGTTTGTCACTTTCAACTAGGCGCTGGAAACCGGAAATCAATTAAATGATAATGTGTAATTGTGCATCTATCTTACCATTTATTATAGTACTTCAGAATGTATTCATTTTGTTTGCATAAAGTTAAGGAACAAAGAATAATGGAGATAATTTTTTGAAAAAAGTAGCTGGATATGAATAAAATTAATATATATTACAGAGACTGTAATGCTGAGTAAGAATAAAGTATGCAAGTTATCTATATATGCAAATCAGCTGCATCATAAAAGGCAAATTTTTTTGATATGTGAAAGAGAAAAATCCAAATAGCAGAATTTAGAATATTGGTATTATTATATTTATTGGTAGTATACATTGTGAAGATTCACAGAAAAAAAAAAAAAGGAAAATTGATTGCTAGTCACTTACCGTGAGTCACATGGGATCCGCCATCTTAGCCTGTGTTGAAAATTTCGTCACACACCATTACGTATTGTTTTGAAGTTAATTAATATTATGTTTGTATTTGGAAACAACAAAATAATAACAATTGTAATTTGATAATTATTTATTTTTTACAAGTTTATTATTACTTAAAATTTATTTAGTATGTAAATTTTGACAATATAAAAGCGATGTCTAGGAAGCATTAAGTGTGGTCGTCCTCTGGAGCCGTCCTGGATTGCTGTTCGTCTTTGTTAAGTATTGGTCTGTGGAACTGTGAACTTTCGTCCAGTGTTAGTGTTGGTGAAGTGTACTTTGGACTAATCGTTGGTGGACTTGTCAGTATATGTTGTCTTGCTCGGGGACGCCCAAGGTTTTACGTGTTAATAGTCGCCTCCTTTTATGAGAATTTTGTTTGTTCTATTAATAAAAGTTTGCTTTTTTTACCCAAGATGGAGTATGTTTCACAAGTATTGTCTCAACTATCTGGCTGGAAATTAACTATTAACACCACTATTTCAGCTTCACTTGAACGGGTGGAAAAGACAGGGCCGGTGACGGGGTCCACGAACCCATCAAGTCCTGGACTTGATAACATCATTTAACCAATGAACTGAGACAGAAAGCAATTGGGAGCCTAGAGACAGACTAAATTCAAGCAGTAGCCAGATGGCTAAATATTAGTTGTATTGTGATTCACAGGCTGTGAAACTAGTTTCAAAATTCTCAAACAGTATCCCAGAGATTACTAATGCAGTGAATTATCAATATCTTCAATTTTCAGCTTGAAAGAATAGGAGTGCTACTCTAATATACTTGTGATCTGCCATTGCAGCAGCTATAGGAATGCTGGTATCACTTTTCACTGTATTCAGATTTCATGAAGGATGTGCTTATGTTAAACAATAATCTACATATCTCTTACTCCCCATTATAGGAAGGAATGCTTGAAATGAACAAGATATCAAGTCATTTGGAATGAAACCCAATAGAAGTCTGTACTGTTTACAGATGAATCCAGATTTACTTTATAATGTGACTTCAGACATACTCTAATCTGGAGAGAATCAGGGACATGCTACTTTCCCTCTAAGTTTCAAGAAAGAGAGATACTTATGGTGGAGTTAGCTTGATGATTTGAGGTGGTATATCATTAGACCATCATACAGATCTATATGTGTTTCAAGAGGATACATAATGCCAAAAAATATAAAGATAATGTCTTAGACTATTGTTCACCCATGTGCAGGCTCAATTGGACAATCTTTTATCCTATAGGACATTAATGTTTAGCCACATGGAGCCAGATTGGTAATGCAATACCTTCAAGATCAAATCACTGTAATAGGGATTGATCAGCCAGGTCTCCTTACCTGAACTCTATTGAATACATTTAGAATGCACTAGAAAGATGTGTGGCTGCCATTAACTCTCCCATCCCAATACCTTGGGAAGCTCAATAGTCCTTTGCAACAACAATAGTCATTATTACAAGTGAATTGATAAGTAACATTATAAACAGCTTGAAACATCATTGCAAGGCCGCATTACTGTGAGGGGTGACCATACTCCATATTGAGACAGTTGGCTATTTCATTTTCACCCACTCTGTTAGTCTTCCAGAGATTACTAATGCAGTGAATTATCAATATCTTCAATTTTCAGCTTGAAAGAATAGGAGTGCTACTCTAATATACTTGTGATCTGCCATTGCAGCAGCTATAGGAATGCTGGTATCACTTTTCACTGTATTCAGATTTCATGAAGGATGTGCTTATGTTAAACAATAATCTACATATCTCTTACTCCCCATTATAGGAAGGAATGCTTGAAATGAACAAGATATCAAGTCATTTGGAATGAAACCCAATAGAAGTCTGTACTGTTTACAGATGAATCCAGATCAATCTATATATCTCTTACTCCCCATTATAGGAAGAAATGCTTGAAATGAACAAGACATCAAGTCATTTGGAATGAAACCCAATAGAAGTCTGTACTGTTTACAGATGAATCCAGATTTACTTTATAATGTGACTTCAGACATACTCTAATCTGGAGAGAATCAGGGACATGCTACTTTCCCTCTAAGTTTCAAGAAAGAGAGATACTTATGGTGGAGTTAGCTTGATGATTTGAGGTGGTATATCATTAGACCATCATACAGATCTATATGTGTTTCAAGAGGATACATAATGCCAAAAAATATAAAGATAATGTCTTAGACTATTGTTCACCCATGTGCAGGCTCAATTGGACAATCTTTTATCCTATAGGACATTAATGTTTAGCCACATGGAGCCAGATTGGTACTGCAATACCTTCAAGATCAAATCACTGTAATAGGGATTGATCAGCCAGGTCTCCTTACCTGAACTCTATTGAATACATTTAGAATGCACTAGAAAGATGTGTGGCTGCCATTAACTCCCCCATCCCAATATCTTGGGAAGCTCAATAGTCCTTTGCAAGAACAATAGTCATTATTACAAGTGAATTGATAAGCAACATTATAAATAGCTTGAAACATCATTGCAAGGCCGCATTACTGTGAGGAGTGACCATACTCCATATTGAGACAGTTGGCTATTTCATTTTCACCCACTCTGTTAGTCTTGTCCTGAATATTCCAATTTTTATAGGAAATAAATGTCTTATATTCATTATTTGGTAAGATTCTGCTTTGACTGACTCCCTTTTCACAGCACTGTGCATACATATTAAAGTTGATGTTAATATTAACATTCACTTTATTGAGGACAAAAAAAAGGCATTAAGACATGCTATAACACAAATTATTCATAGGCACAACACATTAGAGTCAGATATGAAAATACAAGGCAGTCAAATCCAACCCATTATTTTTAGTCTTTTTTTTAATGTGTAATATAACAAATATTTTCACTAAATTTTAGAAAAAATAATAATATATTTGTTGTGATATTATTACTTTTCAGTTTGTTTCTTAATCTATGGAAACCAGTATATTTTATAAATCTTAATAGAACAGCATATTAATTCAAGTCCAATGCCTCAAACAAAATCCCAAATACTGAAATTTATAATTTATGTAAGTTGCTATTACATATAATTCTCTGTGACATAACATCAAAATAAAGATTCACATAATCAATGATTAACACCTAGGACTATCAATATACAACATATTAAAATTGAATTGCCATTTATTCATGACAGTATACAGAGTATTATCATAGCAGATTTTATATCTAGATCTATATTGGATATATTTTATATTTTCTGTGAATAAATAAAATAGTAAAATGGTAACATTGCAGACTGTTTGCTTTGGTATGTTGTGAGCTGCCATAGAAAACAAATATATGTTATCTTCTTTTGAAATAAATATACATTTTTTTAAAATTTCGCAAAAAATTTGCATATGCAGGTATCCCTCCTATAACACAGTAGACAGGTTCCTGAAAAACAGTGGATCTGGGTCTCATAGAACATGGTGTTGTGTGAAACCATGTTCTATGAGCAGTGGCGCCAAGAGGGCGGGGAAGAGGAAACAAATTCCCCGGGCCCATAGAAGATCGAAGGGCCCGGGCCGCTTCCTAAGAATAAGAATTTATACAATAAATGAGTGCGCGCACTGTTCGTTCGCCATCAAAAGGCAAAATCAAATCTCATCTGTATAAGAGTTGAATCTATAAACTGCTTATCAGTAGTTATGGGTTTGTTTGTTAAAAAACTCCGAAGTGAGTCCAATTATCCTTGTCACTGTTTGTTTGCCATCAAAAGGCAAAATCAAATCTCATCTGTATAATAATCGTTGATGTAAGCTGCTAATCAGTGTTTACGAGTTCGTTTCTCAAAAAACTCCGAAATGAGCCTAATTGTCGACAATAAATCGAGTGCGCGCACTGTTCGTTCGCCATCAAAAGGCAAAATCAAATCTCATCTGTATAATAATCGTTGAATATGTAAGCTGCTAATCAGTGTTTACGAGTTCGTTTCTCAAAAAACTCCGAAATGCGCCTAATTGTCCTTCTGGTGAAGATTGATAATCAAAAACTGTTTTCGTGAACAATTCATTTTATTAATATTAATTTTTTTTTGTAGGAAATATAATAAATACATAATATTTTCTGTAATTTAGGACATTTTAAATAAGTTTTATCTGCATTTTTAATATTTACTATATGGTTGTGGCGAGGAGCTGGAACAAATTAATCAATTTTCAATTAAATCTTATGGGGAAATCGTGCCTTGAATAACGACGGTAATCCTGGAATGGATTACCGTATTTAACCAAGGTACCACTGTAATACAATTATCATTTGTTGTAAAATAGTGAAGGACATTTTAAAATTAAAACCCCAACGTCCCAATATATATAAAATAAATCTATAACGTACTTTTTATAACTTTTTATTTCTGTACTTTTTTTTTATCGATTGAATTAGTAAAGTACAGAATATGTATTTAAATTATTTAAAACATTTTCTATATGCACCTAATCACAAATGCTAGAAAAAGTGCAATCGGTTTTTTAAAGTAATTTTAAAACGAGAGAACCTTCGTTTAAAAGTAGTCTAAGTAAATAACAATATTATAACATTTGCATTCAAAACAAAAATTAAAATAATAATTATATTATAAATTAAAATTTCAATAAACACAAATTTTATAAAAATTTTGAGTAGAACACTTCATATTATTCGTTTTTTCGAGTCAGAATCATTTGTGATTCGAAATAAATTATTCTTATTATTTAATCTGTTTTATCTTCTATTATTATTATCTTTTATTGTCCTATTTTGAAATTATATCTATTAATTCCTGCATTAAAGTTATTGCCATAGTTATCTGTTAATATTTTACAAATTAAACCATTTAAATTTTTTCTTAGAATTTCCAGAACGTTTTCTTTAAAAGTTTTGAAGTTTGAGTTGAGGGTAGAATTTTTCCATCATTTCACCTGCATGTCATAAAAGACAACTATAGAGAGCTTCATCTTTTTGCTAGTGATCTGTGACACTTATGGAAGAACCTTTTCTTCTTTTCTTATTCTTTCTTATAATCTTCTCACTTCGTTATTCATTCTTTAAAGCAAGGATGGACAACCTTTTTTTTATGTAAGGGCCACATTTAAAATTTTCGAACTGGCGCAGGCCACACACAAGAGAAAAAAGAAAAAAAATGCTGGTAAATCACAATTATTTATTCATATAAGATTATATATTAACATAGGTATACTTAATGTGACTTCTGGAACTGATGTGAACGTAATATATCTGAAATATTTGGTTGAATATTAGTCATTGCTAGTTTTAAATTATTTTTGCGATGCGAGTATCTTGTTTACTTTTTACAAAATTCATGGCGGGGGAAAAATTGTTCACATACATAAGTTGTAGAAAATAACGATATAGATTTTTGCTGCATACCTCCTAAGTTAGGAAATTGATTTTCTTTGGTAAAAGTTTTATAAAAATATACCAAATTTTTTCTTCGAAAGTATTTTTCAAATCTAAATTACTTTACAAGTCTATTATCTCTAATTGAAATGCATTTGGTGCCTGTTTTTGAGTTGAGGGTAGAATTTTTCCATCATTTCACCTGCATGTCATAAAAGACAACTATAGAGAGCTTCATCTTTTTGCTAGTGATCTGTGACACTTATGGAAGAACCTTTTCTTCTTTTCTTATTCTTTCTTATAATCTTCTCACTTCGTTATTCATTCTTTAAAGCAAGGATGGACAACCTTTTTTTTATGTAAGGGCCACATTTAAAATTTTCGAACTGGCGCAGGCCACACACAAGAGAAAAAAGAAAAAAAATGCTGGTAAATCACAATTATTTATTCATATAAGATTATATATTAACATAGGTATACTTAATGTGACTTCTGGAACTGATGTGAACGTAATATATCTGAAATATTTGGTTGAATATTAGTCATTGCTAGTTTTAAATTATTTTTGCGATGCGAGTATCTTGTTTACTTTTTACAAAATTCATGGCGGGGGAAAAATTGTTCACATACATAAGTTGTAGAAAATAACGATATAGATTTTTGCTGCATACCTCCTAAGTTAGGAAATTGATTTTCTTTGGTAAAAGTTTTATAAAAATATACCAAATTTTTTCTTCGAAAGTATTTTTCAAATCTAAATTACTTTACAAGTCTATTATCTCTAATTGAAATGCATTTGGTGCATTTTCTATATTTATTGAAAAAGGTGCTGTAAAAGTCTCTATTTCGTTTTTTTCGGTTAAGAAATTTTTTATTTTATTTTATTTATTTATTTTGTAATATTTTGTACAACGCTGGCCACATGCGACCAGGGTTGCCCATCCCTGCTTTAAATGATTAAATTCTGAGTATTCAATCTATCTTTTTAAGCAAAGATAAAGATCTCTTTTCTGGGGGTCTAAAATAATGATTTCTCTAAAATAGTTTATTGTAATTTAAAAAAATTTTCTCGATCAAATATTTTGTGATGCTCAGAATTATATTAAAAAATAGTAACTCTGAAATTTTCCATCCTGTTATGAAATATGCTTACTTGGTTTTTGATTATTTCATTAGATATCAGTTTGTTTTTAGATTGTCATAGAAATATTATCTTCAGTCATTAGTTCAGTTTTTTTCTTTTGAGTAATATATTTGTTTTGAAATTATTCTATAATTTCAATAATATTTATAAAATCGGTTTATAGGGATAGGTATGGTTTATAGAGAAATTGATGATTAATAATTGTTTAATATGCTATTAATTTAAGTTGCTAGTTGCAAGTACTTTGATAGAGTACAGTATATTGAAAAATTTTTAGATATTAATATATTATTATATTAATATCTAAATTTTTCCCAAAAATTTTTCTCGATTCGCAATTGTTATAAGGTATAATAAAACAAAAGAATATTAAATATACCTACAAAGAGTTTTGTTCATCATCATTTCCTTCAAATATATTTCCTTACATGCTGATTCCTTTGCAATATACTTTCTGTTATTTTGCTGTAAGTTTTCTTGAAATTCGTTTTTTGCTTATATTATGCTATATATGCATTCGATGATATATAATAGTTCCCTTAAAAATAATGCACAAGATTTAAGCAAATTGAAAAGAGTAGTTCCTTTAAGCACTCAGTTTGTGGAATTTATTACGATAAAATGTAAAATGTGCATAGCACTAATTATATATTGGCTATATAGTTGTGTGATTAAGCATTCGTTTACCATTTGGAGAATGTGAATTCTTTTCTTGGATCTCACATCTATAGATTTTTCTCAGAAGTCCAGGTCCGACGTGTTAAACACTATACTTCCTTAGTGTTTAACGCTATACGTGTTAAACACTAGGAAGACCTTATGGTTGATCCCATCAGGAGTATGAGTGTTCAGTGGTGAGTGCTGGAATAGCCCAGTCGCGTAGTATCTGACAAAGATTGAACTTGGAGAATGTGAATTCTTTTCTTGGATCTCACATCTCTAGATTTTTCTCAGAAGAAGTCCAGGTGCGACGTGTTAAACACTAGGAAGACCTTATGGTTGATCCCATCAGGAGTGTGAGTGTTCAGTGGTGAGTGCTGGAATAGCCCAGTCGCGTAGTATCTGACAAAGATTGAAAACGACATAAACTTCAAAAAGAAGGCATCAAATATATATTTTAAATTGTATTTCTTTTTTAAGCCAACTTGAATGCATTATAGTTATGAGTATTTTCTCCTCTGTCTAATGAATTGCTAATATAATTTTTTATATTTAATTTCTAATTTGTTAGTACAGTAGAGCGCCGATTTTCCGAACTAATTCGGACCAAAGGTAGTTCGGATAAACGATTTTTTCGGATAATCGATCTGATAGAAAAAAAGTAAAAAACACAATGTAAAAAATACAAAACAAATTTCAAATACATATGTTTTATTGTTTACGTTACAAGTTATTCTGTCTCATTTGTTTTCTAATTATTTGTATTATTATTATTATTATTATATTAAATGAATTAATTAGATATATATACAGTAGTTTAATTGTCGATTGTTTCCGCATACAGTCACCGCACATAACAGAAGCTTAGATTCTCCCACCCTACACATTGTAGGGTGGGAGTATTGGCGGAGACCTGTTGCGAATCACAATTGAAAATTACGTTCGATTAAACGACGTTCCAGTTAATCGAGGCTCTACTGTATTAGTTTAAATAATTATTAAATTATTGGTAAAAATTATATCCGAATCTACTTTGCAAAGGCTGCTTATACCGCTTGTAAAAGCTATTTATATCCCTTGAGGCCCATGAATCTCTAATTAATTTAAGAATCACTAACATAGAGAAATGAACTGAACGATATGGTACTATTTTGTAATGTGAGTGGTATTTCGGAGCTTTGTCACACATATTTTTATTTAAATCATCATATGAGCAGTTCACAAGCCAAATCGATTAACTCCACTTTTTGAATTTTTTTAAATTTAGTGATCAAAACACTTGATTGACTCTTAACTATTTTACTTGAATTTTTTTGGCCATTGAATAATAAATAATTTATTTCAGAAGCGAATTTGATTAACTCCATATTCTAATTTAAATCGTGGCAATAATGCAATTTAAACATTTATAAGTGTCGTATTATGTTTAAGACATTTTTTGAATTTACCCTTCAAAGTTAGAATTATATTTTGACATCTTTTAAAATCACTAAATTGGAAGGATCGATTGAGAGATGTGTAGGAAAGGTGCGATACCACTTACATGAAAGTTTTAGCTAACCAGTTTTTATTCAATAATTTTTTTGGTTTTAGTCAAGATCTTTGTTTAGTCGTCTAAGATACGACAATAAGAATTTTAGTTAAGTAATTTTTTTATACAATGGTATATATTAGACTAGCTGTAATACCCGGCGTTGCCGAGTTTTGTTATAAATCGCATATTAAAAATAATTATTGAAAAATAATCATTAACATGCAATATATATATAATCATACAATAAACAATGCTCCAAATTCAATATCATTTTTCTCTCGTTATTGTTATATATTTCCTTTAAAAATTAAATGATTAAATATTCAAAATTTGTTCCTCTATGAAAACACTTGTATTAAATATATAGAAATATCTTTTATTATACAACAAACAAACACGTATTAAACAACCGCTTTGCAATAAAAAGTGAAGCACCCGCTTGGTCCTATGTTGCATAGTACAGTGATCTCAAACTCACGGTTCGCGGGCTGCATCCTGCCCGCAAAGTAATTTTGTATTCCCCAAGATATTTTAGATATTTGTTTAAATACATATTAATCAGAAAATTATTTCAATTTAATGTTAACAAAATAATAATCTAAAGTAGGGGTGGGCAACCTC
>AYEL01082797.1:0-39928 GCA_000484575.1 Olivierus martensii
AATTTTGATCACGTGATTATAAAATATATATTTTAAAATCATCTCAATAATTTAATATTTCGATATTTTATATACCAAAACAACAAAGTATAGGATAATATATCATTTTTATATTTTAAAATATTAATATTAAATTTAACTAATAGGGACTATTTTCCTTTGTGTAGAAATACTCACAACAATGATAGTAATTTACTGTCAGGTTATCTTGAAATAGACTATAGCACAGGAATCGTGGTGAAAAATACGTGCGTGACGAAAGCAGCGCCATTTGACGTCATACCGCGGCCTAAAAATCGCTACCATCCAATGTCTAGATGAATTCAACTTTTCCGCGACGGTAAAATCCGTCGAGATAACATTCATCAATGAAATCCATGCATTTCGCGACATTGAATTGTTGGCAACCTTAACAGTCAAGATGGTGGGATTCTTTGTTAATAAATCTCATCTCTTTGATCAAAATTGCATAGAAATATTGTTCGTATTTCTTCTTATAGATATTTTCGATCCAGCATTTTCTCTTCCTCGATTTTGTTTCAGTTTCCTCATTTACTGTAGCAATTAACATTATTTCGTAAACAGTGAGTGCCTTTCGTTGCTTAGCGTCCATTTTGTTTTATACGAAATGAATCATGGGAACAGCACTAAGAATCTTGGGGAAAGTGTAGCTTACCACGACTGTGGGAACTCGCAAACGGAATTGCCCCAGCATTTATCTGCGACGGTTTTTGACCGTTCCGTTTTCCATGGCGGATAGTGGGAACCAATCTTAACTCTGCGTTCGGCCTCGCTCTCGCAATGTTCTGACATTGTCCAGCAACCAAACTTTTGTTTAACATTTGAATTAATAAGTTAATATTGCATTAACTTATTTTTAAAAATATTTTCAAGATTGAAATCGATGGTATTATTATTATTTTTTATTTTTCACTTGCCAAATCCATTAACTCCATCAGTACAAAAATTAATGATAAAAATAACGATTACTCCAAGGATATATTGTCTTATGCATTTTATATGTCGTTAGATAAAAGCTACACTTGTATTAATAATACGTTCTATAATGTTTATTTGAATTTATATTTTAAAGAGAATTTTAAAAAACTATTTATATTATTTTATCATTTTTCTCTACTTTTTGTTTTGTGGAGATTACACTTGTATTAATAATACGTTCTATAACGTTTATTTGAATTTATATTTTAAAGGGAATTTTAAAAAACTATTTATATTATTTTATCATTTTTCTCTACTTTTTGTTTTGTGGAGTTAACGATTTGGCAAGTTAGCGGCTCATATGTATATATATGAAAAGAATCAACTTCCAGATTACCGGCCTCATTTTTTTTTCTGACCAACCTACCGGGAAAATTCCCGGTGTTCCGGATGTAATGTATGATTCTCGCATCTAATATGTGTAGAAAACTTAATTCACACAAAAAATGCCGATCTGAAAGTTTTGTTTAATCATAATGAATGACAAGTATTATACTTTTACGATATCTCCTCAAAAAATTCACATGTAAAACAAATCAATAAAAGGTGAATTTTCATATTGTACGCTTTTGAGTTAAATCGATTAAAAACGCTTACGATGCTTTGCATGTTTCCATAAAGTCATAATATTTAAATCTGAATAAATATCACGATAATCAAAACGTCTTTAAATTTCCAAATTTTCCTCTTTAAGCCTTCTGCCCCATTGAATTCTTTATAAAATGCACGAATTTCCAATGAAATATTGAATATTACTAATATATATCTTCTAATATCAGCAATTACTTCTCCGAGATTATATGATACATTGAACTGCAAACCGAAAGAAATTACAATATAATTTAAATATCCATAATCAATCCTGCCTTTTAAAGATTGATTTAATACTTCTTAATCTTGCTTCATTATTATACATTTCGCATGGCTTCAAGCAAAAGAGATTGAAACTTTTTGACTTATTTAATTCACAGTGAACATCATTGAAAAAGCTATCAACTTGCTTAAGGTAACTAATTTAAATAACAATAATAATGTGCATCGTAAGAGTGGCGTGATGAAATTGGAATTTATATTCGGAATAACACTCATCAGCAGTCAAGTGCATTTCAGTAAAGACAAAAAATAGCGAATGAGAAACTACCAAATAATAAATCTTTCCTTTAAAATTGGAAATTGTAAAGAAAGATTTTATTTACATTTTGTTAAAGGTATATTATTATTTATAAGAAGTTAATTATGAGATGAATGAATATATATTTTTATATATGTACTCTATATAGTATGATTTTTAAAAATATGATATATTGAATCATTGACCTGTCAGTTTTCTATTCAAGAAAATAAAAATTCGTTGCATTTTCTCTTCGGAATGATAAAACCGCATTTTTCAATATTTATGACAAAAGAAATTTAAAGGGTATTATGATAAAAGAAATTTAAACTATAATCTATTAGATCATAGTTTTATTGATTCTATCCTCTAATAGTTTCTTTAAATATTATTTAAATTCGAATCTGTTTTCTTTAATTTGAAGGTTTTATTTTCATATTTTAATTAAATTACTTTTATTTTTTTCAAATGAAATTATAAATTATTTTTTTTAATTCAAACAAGTTTTCTTTTATTTCACTTGAATGTTTGTTTTCTAAATATGCATTTCGAAAATAATATCTAAAATTTAATTTTACATTGCTAATATTTTGAATTAATGCTAAAGTTATGTTTCGGGTATTCATTAACATATTTTCAGAGGTCATTATCTGACAATGCGTTAAATAAAGAGCATTTCTCTTCATTCACACCACAGAGTTTCACACAGCCAAAATCTTCAGTTTTGCTATTGTTCCTGAAAATTGTATATGCATGAGATCAGGTGTTCTGATAAAAGGGAGCTAGTCATCCAGCAATTAACTTGAATTTAATTGCCGGAAGGGTGGATCTTATACATATAAACTTTTCAGAAACAAAACTAAAACTGAAGATTTTGTATGCCAATAAACTGATTGTGAAAGGAGAAAAATGATCTTTACGTAATGAACTGTCGGATAATTATCTCTTCAAAAACTGTATGTGAATGAATACCTCTATTTTTTATTAAGTTATCGATATTTAGCTCGAAAAAAATTTAACAATCATTTTTAATATTTACAAGACGTAGAAAGAAAGCAGAATTCCATGCCTTATAAAAAGACAATTTTGTATAGGGCCTATCTGATAGTATGTTGTATATATATATATATATATATATATATATATATGCATGTCAATCTAAAAATGATAATTAAAAATACTGTATTCCTCTATAAAATAAATGGAAATTCTAACTTTTTAAAATATGCATATAATATGTACTATGTATGAATAATTTTAGATGAATTTATTTATTTATTTATTTAGTTTTGTTTTTATTTTATAGGTGCTAGAAATTGTACCCAAGGAGAATTTCAATGTAAAAATGAAAGATGTATAAATCATTTATGGAAGTGTGACGGACACAACGATTGTGGGGATAATAGTGATGAAGATTGTCGTATGTTTCCTTTATTTTTCTACTTAAAACTATGTGAATAAATACACAAAATATTTCTAGATAATGCAAATCAATTGATGAAAATATAAAGACGAATTACTGTATGTTTAAATGCTTTAAATATTATTTCTATAACATTAAATTTATAAACAACGTTGTAAGTTTGTTTTTCATAGGACTAAGTAATTATGCATAAATTTAATATACTATTAAGTTAAAACTTTTTCAAAATGTGATATTATGAAGGAATAAATTTTTTAATAAAAAAAATCTAAATAAAAATTTGTTTTTTTTGTAGTAGAGGCCCGAATAATAATTTGCAGAGGGGCCAAAAATTTTAAGTTCCCCACTGGGTCTGATTGCTCCTGTAACAAGGATGATCCCTCAATCAAAATAGACCCAGGAAAGTGTACTCAAAAGAGTTCTTTTAATGAGTCCTTGTAAGCACAAGTTCATTCTGCCATCTAACAGCCTGATATACTAATCTTGTAATAACTCCCTTTAAACAGTTATTTCTTCAATTCTCTGACAATAATCTTTTCCAGGAAAATCTTATTGCCTTTTGATAGCTTTATTTTAACCAACAAGAGCATTTATTTATGTATTCCATTCATCTGTCTTCTTAGCTTTATTAAAAAATCTTCTAACATTAAGTCTAATACCACCAAGCTGTTTATTCCACCAAGGAACCTCCTTGATAAGCTAGCAGATTTAACTGGACAATTCTGATGATAGGACAAGAAGCCCATTAAATCTGACCAATAGTCATTTCTAAATTCAATACTAAGCAAAACCTATTCTGAATACCACCAAACTTAAACTTAAGGCACTCTTTATAAGAAGCCCAATCAGTTTTCCTTAGATCTCTATATGCTGTTTGATTAGGTACTATAGTAGTTAAATTGAAACAAATGGATCTGTGATCTGATGTAGATAGTTCACCAGACACACATCAGTTCTCAATTAGGTCAAAAATTTTTTAGTTCCCAACATTAAATTAATGGCCTCCCTTCTTTTTTTTAACAACAAAGGTAGGTTCATTGCCCTTATTTAAAAAAAAAGAGATTAGTACTTACCAGAAACTCCAATAACAATAAACTTCATAATAATTCTAATAAATAATAACTGATAATGAATATTTATTTCATCAGTTGATGTCCATGCTTCCCTATACAACATGATCAGAATTAGCATCAATGCCAACTAGTAAATCAAAATGATTCTTCTGACAAAACTTAACCAAATGCACAATGTAGATATCAGTCGTAATTCATCTTTGTGATAAGGAAAGTATTCAGTGGTAACAATAAGTTCTCTGCTAACAAAACTCCCTTCCTGCTTTACACATACTGTAGTTGAATCTATAGAACACAAAGCCCACATGGGTGAAACCTTTGTTATTTTTAACAAAAACACAATTCCGAGGACCACTTTCAGCAGTAAAAATAAATAACTTATCCTCTTTACAATTAAGTCCTCATATTTGGCACTTAGAGTGTTTTGAATAAGACAAAGGTCCTAACAGCTCTTCACAAGCCACCAATCCAACTCAAAAGAGTAGCAGCAGCTTGGGAATGCTGGAAGTTGATCTGAATCATTCTCAGACTCACAACACTACTTATGCCCAAGTAGAGCACACCTCCATGCTCCTGTCCAAAACTTGGGTTACCAGAAGATCTGGAGACACTTCTAGAATTTCTAATCTTGCCAAGTTTCAACTAGTTCATGAACCTTTGCAAGAGCACTCACAAAACTCCTTCAAACTCCTTTAAAGAAATTGGTCATCCAGGCTTGGTATTGGAAGAGATGCAGAAACCACAGCCCATGGGCCACATGCGACCCTCCGTTGATTTGTTGGCGGCTCACCTCACTATGTTTTATTTTAACAAGTCACATAATAAACAAAATATTATTTGTAGTTTTGAACAATGCATTTTCAAATAATATTTTTCTGATGTGAAATTATGTTTACAGTGGTTCAATAATAATACTTTTAAACAAAAGGAAAAAATAATAAACATTTTTTATTTTTACTGTATATGTGTGTGAAATAGGTAATTTAAAAAAATTGTACATGTGCACAAGGTAGCACTAATGAAAATTAACCATTTAACTAATGAAAATTTAGAAGCAATTGTGCATTTGGCTACTATAAATGTTGAATCTAACATAAAAAAATTGTTAAATCAATGCAATACCATGCATCTTGTTAAAAATTCTTTGTTTAATTTTGATTATGTTTTTTTGTAACATTTAATTAATAAATATGATATGACATATTTTTTTTGTGGAATTTTGATGGCCCTTCTATAAGTTATAGTGAATCCATGCAGCCCTTGATGTTAACAGGTCTGTGTATCCCTGAAAGTACCTTAAAGATCCCTTTATCATACCAATTAAAGCTTTATTATTGGCTGCTTTGATGATTTTAGCTGAAGTGGCATTGACCATCAGAATGAGTGTTGTCCTTTCACATCTTTGTTTTATCTTAGGACTTTCCAGTTATAATCTTCAGTCTTGGATTGTATGTCTTGAGACAAGTCAAAAGCTTATTGGATCCTCTGTATGAACATCCACAGTGCAGAATGCAACTTTCACAGGCTTATGAGGTCTTTGTGCTGGAACAACAGTTAGGCATGTTCCTTCCCAAAAAACACACTAGTCATTGGTTCACCCAGTATTTGAATTGACACTTTCACAGGCTTATGAGGTCTTTGTGCTGGAACAACACTTAGGCATGTTCCTTCCCAAAAAACACACTAGTCATTGGTTCACTCAGTATTTGAATTGAACTCATTTATACAAGTATAAATGAGTGCATCATTGGCCAAGATGTATCTCCTGAGCATTGGTTGAAGCTCTCCCAAAGGAGTACCATCTGTTCTACTCAAGATCTTCCTAGAACCTTAACTTCATCAGCCTGGATAGCACTCCTTGATAATGGACATTTGAAGGAAAATCAAAGCTTCTGAGTATAATGCTAGTAGGAGAGTCAATAACTAATTGGGAATGTGATTAAGTTGCTGAGAGCTACTGGTAACTCCACTTTTCCTCTTTGCTCTTTTCCACTTTTGCTTAGCCACTTCAGACAATCTCGCCCATTGCAGAACAGTTTACTAACAGAAGTGGCAGACTGTTCCACCATTTAGAGCAGTGGTTCTCAACCTTTTTTCTCGCAGGCTGCATACATTTGTTTGTTGCATTAAGCGCGCCACATGCGTTTTTTTGCTACGTTAAGTGGGCCGCAACATATTATATCAGTAAATCGGCAACTGGTTGGTGTCACATGAAAAAAATTTGACTTCTAAAAAATTGCCTACAAAAAACTTTTGACTTCTCAATTCGTGAATGCTATAGGTCAGTGTTTTCCAAACTGACGTATGACCTGTAAAATTTTATGAGTGCATCAGGAATGACCTAACAAATTAGGAAAATTCTAATTTTTCCAGATTTAAAAAAAATTTTTAATATCAGAATTTTTATTTTTTTGCATATAAGAGAAGAATTCTGACTTTTATTAATTTCATGACTGTACATTCCGGGCAGCATATAAAAGCTTGGCGGGCTGCAGGTTGAGAATGGCTGATTTAGAGGTATGCTGATAATCCCAGCTCCCTCTTTATGCTTGCAAGAATTGCTAACTAATGGGGAGGAGAGAATCAGTCCTCTCAGAAGATTTTTTGCCATTAGAATCTAATTATAATGGTAAAAAATTGAAGAAAACAAAACGGTCACCATCTTTTATCCTCCAATACAATTGGAAAGCTACTTATGATAAGGTTTTGATTTGTGCCTTGAAGACATCATTTCGAACACTGCATCTTTTATTACTCCAATGTCACTCAACTCCAACTCCTGAGGATGCTGAGTTGTAATTTTTAAAAGGGATATTGAATAGTTTAATAACAGAATTAAGTAAAAGAGAAATATATATATATATAATTATTTCACAAAGATTCAAATTTTTATATGAATCTTGGCAACAAAGCTAAAAATGATATTGATAACAATAGCATTGCTGTTACAATATATATAGATAATATAAATGATATAAATAATACAGTACTTTCTTATAGGAATGTAGTCAATTTAAGAAATATATTGAACTATCTAGATTATTGAAAATATTTATGATTTCTATAACATTAAATTTATAAACAACATTGTAAGTTTGTTTTTCATAGGACTAAGTAATTATGCATAAATTTAATATACTATTAAGTTAAAACTTTTTCAAAATGTGATATTATGAAGGAATAAATTTTTTAATAAAAAAAATCTAAATAAAAATTTGTTTTTTTTGTAGTAGAGGCCCGAATAATAATTTGCAGAGGGGCCAAAAATTTTAAGTTCCCCCACTGGGTCTGATTGCTCCTGTAACAAGGATGATCCCTCAATCAAAATAGACCCAGGAAAGTGTACTCAAAAGAGTTCTTTTAATGAGTCCTTGTAAGCACTAGTTCATTCTGCCATCTAACAGCCTGATATACTAATCTTGTAATAACTCCCTTTAAACAGTTATTTCTTCAATTCTCTGACAATAATCTTTTCCAGGAAAATCTTATTGCCTTTTGATAGCTTTATTTTAACCGAGAGCATTTATTTATGTATTCCATTCATCTGTCTTCTTAGCTTTATTAAAAAATCTTCTAACATTAAGTCTAATACCACCAAGCTGTTTATTCCACCAAGGAACCTCCTTGATAAGCTAGCAGATTTAACTGGACAATTCTGATGATAGGACAAGAAGCCCATTAAATCTGACCAATAGTCATTTCTAAATTCAATACTAAGCAAAACCTATTCTGAATACCACCAAACTTAAACTTAAGGCACTCTTTATAAGAAGCCCAATCAGTTTTCCTTAGATCTCTATATGCTGTTTGATTAGGTACTATAGTAGTTAAATTGAAACAAATGGATCTGTGATCTGATGTAGATAGTTCACCAGACACACATCAGTTCTCAATTAGGTCAAAAATTTTTTAGTTCCCAACATTAAATTAATGGCCTCCCTTCTTTTTTTTAACAACAAAGGTAGGTTCATTGCCCTTATTTAAAAAAAAAGAGATTAGTACTTACCAGAAACTCCAATAACAATAAACTTCATAATAATTCTAATAAATAATAACTGATAATGAATATTTATTTCATCAGTTGATGTCCATGCTTCCCTATACAACATGATCAGAATTAGCATCAATGCCAACTAGTAAATCAAAATGATTCTTCTGACAAAACTTAACCAAATGCACAATGTAGATATCAGTCGTAATTCATATTTGTGATAAGGAAAGTATTCAGTGGTAACAATAAGTTCTCTGCTAACAAAACTCCCTTCCTGCTTTACACATACTGTAGTTGAATCTATAGAACACAAAGCCCACATGGGTGAAACCTTTGTTATTTTTAACAAAAACACAATTCCGAGGACCACTTTCAGCAGTAAAAATAAATAACTTATCCTCTTTACAATTAAGTCCTCATATTTGGCACTTATAGTGTTTTGAATAAGACAAAGGTCCTAACAGCTCTTCACAAGCCACCAATCCAACTCAAAAGAGTAGCAGCAGCTTGGGAATGCTGGAAGTTGATCTGAATCATTCTCAGACTCACAACACTACTTATGCCCAAGTAGAGCACACCTCCATGCTCCTGTCCAAAACTTGGGTTACCAGAAGATCTGGAGACACTTCTAGAATTTCTAATCTTGTCAAGTTTCAACTAGTTCATGAACCTTTGCAAGAGCACTCACAAAACTCCTTCAAACTCCTTTAAAGAAATTGGTCATCCAGGCTTGGTATTGGAAGAGATGCAGAAACCACAGCCCATGGGCCACATGCGACCCTCCGTTGATTTGTTGGCGGCTCACCTCACCATGTTTTATTTTAACAAGTCACATAATAAACAAAATATTATTTGTAGTTTTGAACAATGCATTTTCAAATAATATTTTTCTGATGTGAAATTATGTTTACAGTGGTTCAATAATAATATTTTTAAACAAAAGGAAAAAATAATAAACATTTTTTATTTTTACTGTATGTGTGTGAAATAGGTAATTTAAAAAAATTGTACATGTGCACAAGGTAGCACTAATGAAAATTAACCATTTAACTAATGAAAATTTAGAAGCAATTGTGCATTTGGCTACTATAAATGTTGAATCTAACATAAAAAAATTGTTAAATCAATGCAATACCATGCATCTTGTTAAAAATTCTTTGTTTAATTTTGATTATGTTTTTTTGTAACATTTAATTAATATGATATGACATATTTTTTTTGTGGAATTTTGATGGCCCTTCTATAAGTTATAGTGAATCCATGCAGCCCTTGATGTTAACAGGTCTGTGTATCCCTGAAAGTACCTTAAAGATCCCTTTATCATACCAATTAAAGCTTTATTATTGGCTGCTTTGATGATTTTAGCTGAAGTGGCATTGACCATCAGAATGAGTGTTGTCCTTTCACATCTTTGTTTTATCTTAGGACTTTCCAGTTATAATCTTCAGTCTTGGATTGTATGTCTTGAGACAAGTCAAAAGCTTATTGGATCCTCTGTATGAACATCCACAGTGCAGAATGCCACTTTCACAGGCTTATGAGGTCTTTGTGCTGGAACAACACTTAGGCATGTTCCTTCCCAAAAAACACACTAGTCATTGGTTCACCCAGTATTTGAATTGAACTCATTTATACAAGTATAAATGAGTGCATCATTGGCCAAGATGTATCTCCTGAGCATTGGTTGAAGCTCTTCCAAAGGAGTACCATCTGTTCTACTCAAGATCTTCCTAGAACCTTAACTTCATCAGCCTGGATAGCACTCCTTGATAATGGACATTTGAAGGAAAATCAAAGCTTCTGAGTATAATGCTAGTAGGAGAGTCAATAACTAATTGGGAATGTGATTAAGTTGCTGAGAGCTACTGGTAACTCCACTTTTCCTCTTTGCTCTTTTCCACTTTTGCTTAGCCACTTCAGACAATCTCGCCCATTGCAGAACAGTTTACTAACAGAAGTGGCAGACTGTTCCACCATTTAGAGCAGTGGTTCTCAACCTTTTTTCTCTCAGGCTGCATACATTTGTTTGTTGCATTAAGCGCGCCACATGCGTTTTTTTGCTTATATTTTTTATATAATATACACCTAGCCCTTGATTTGCATGGCACTCAATTTACACAGTTTCGCTTTTACACGGTTTTTAAATGAAAACAAAAAAAATTTTTTTTTGGTTTTACTTTTATTGTTTTGCATTATGCCATTTGTAAATTAAAAGTGTATCATATTGTCACGTTTTGTGGGTTTACGAGTTCATAGAGATTAATAAAGAGTGAATACAGCTATATTGCTATATTTCGTATAGTCCAATTTATTCACACAAAACAAAATAATCTTGTTTCACTATAACTAAATTCAATACAAAATCTAAACTCAACGCTTGCTGCAACTAGTTCAACTAAACTCACGCTTGCTGCTTGCCTAATTATGTTTGAATGCTTTTATTGTTTTTATTTGTACGAAATATTGTTAAATTTTTTTGTACCGTATTCGATGTTAATTAATGTTTTTGTTTTCATTATCAAAAATAAATTGAAAAATTATAAGCATTAAAGTGTGTGTAAAAATTAATGAACCAATCCATTTTTTTTCCTTTAATCCTTATCTCATTTTACACGATTATAAAGAGCATATCCTTGACTTTTCATTATCTTCTTTAGATCGATTTACACGGTTTACAGTTTTAACTGAACACATCCTTCTATTTTGTATGAATTCTGCGTCTCGTTTTACACTGTTTCGGTTTGCATGATTTTTCCAGGAACATATCTACCGTGTAAATCGAGGGCTGAGTGTATTTATATTATTATATTATATTATATAAATATAATATTTATTAAATGTTTAAAATTGTAAAATATTTAAATGTTCCACTTTGCTATAAACAATAAAAAACAAAAAGAATTAGCAAATGTTTTCCCTAATTTTTTATATAGTTCTGATTTAAGTTTGTCATGGGTAATGCCATACTTATGAACAGGTGCTTAAGGCATCTGCTTGAGGCCCTGCAATATAAAGAGTCCAAACAGTTATATTTAATATTGTAATTTTTTGAAGTAAATGAATTTTACTTCAAAAATTACAATATTGAATAGATATATTTGAAAATACCAATAAATAAATAACTGTGAAGAAGAATGCAGTTTTGCAAAGATGAATTATATCAAAAATAAATATCGAATAACTATGTCCAAAGATCACTTAAATTACTTTGATATATTGTACTTTCAATCAAAACTGATTTGACAAAATCTCTAACATACAAATATTATTAATGATTTCATTACCAGTAAATCTAGAAAACAACATTAAAAACTGACTTATTAGTTATTTTCTGTAATTATTATAACATGCACTTAGTTATAAATAAATTATATAATTATTGTTACAATTATTTTCTGATTTTGTATTTTGAATTACTATATTCTTATATATTCCTTCATTTTAATATATCAGAATTTTGAAATTTATTACATATATACTGTAAATACAGTATCTATATTTCATTCTTATTATAAGTCTGTCAGATTTATAGTTTTGATTCTTATTTATCTATATGCCAATTGATACACTTCTTGAATTTATTTCAAATTTTTAAATGATTTAAGTTTGTCATGGGTAATGCCATACTTATGAACAGGTGCTTAAGGCATCTGCTTGAGGCCCTGCAATATAAAGAGTCCAAACAGTTATATTTAATATTGTAATTTTTTGAAGTAAATGAATTTTACTTCAAAAATTACAATATTGAATATCAAAAATTAAATTAAGATACTTGAAAATAAATAAAATCAAAACAATTTTTGCCTTCACTGAGCTCATATTTTAATAATATGTCACGAACTATGGCCCATCATTCATAACTGAATAGTTACAGTATTTTTCTGGTAGCTATCAAATGAGAGCAGCATAATTATTTTTAAATATAAAACAGAATATTGCTTCACTATCTTTTAGCAAGACTTTACTCAGCACTAGCAACTGTATTTTTACAATATAAGCAAGTTTTAAATTCTTATTCTGTTTGAGGACCTAGCAACTTAATAGCATCTTATACCATGAGAAGAGAAGTACAATACTGGTTTCAGAATATCACATATCTCATGGAGAGATATTTATATAACTATGATTTCTTTGCCTATATTTTCTTCTTTAATTTATAAGCTATGTGGATAACTGAAAACGTTTTTGAATAAATGATTTATCTTACTTATTTGGCTTATTGTTTTCTCTTATTTAATATCTAAAGTAAGAAGTTTTTCAATATTTCAATATAAATAAAGCTCCATGCGTTCAAAAGTAATAGGGCTAGTTCAGGGCCTCCAAAATTATAAGTCCAGCACTGTCTATACATATTCATATTTTATATTATTTCACATCTAATAACAATAATTTGTGAGCATATAAAGGCTTTAATAAAAATCCAAATCTATTTTATTAATGCCAAACTTATAATTAAATTGTTATTTCATAGAACCAAATATGCATTATGAAAAAATTGCACTCGAACAGAATAAACAATAGTTTATTTTAAAACAGAACACTTTGTATTCCATCAGACTGGTTGATTAATGATCTTATGCAATCAAAAATATTCTTGCAATAAATATATTTTATGATTTCCTATATTTGTGTTTGATTAGTTTATACAATTAAGTAAAATGAATAACTTAATATTTTGAAACATTTTTGAAAATAAGCTATTGTATACTATGTTTACTTGTTGTTTTATTTGAAATTGTCATTATGCTATGCTGTAAAAGCAAATTACAAAAATAAAGGAATGTTCTGCATTTCTGTAGAGAATCTATTCCTTACATCAATTTTGACAAAAGTTATTGTATATTATCTGAGTAATGAATAGAATGCAGTTATCTATTATGGTTTTTTAGAACCATAATGGACAACTGCATTCTATTCATTATTGTGTAAAGAGATATAAACAATTAGTATATATTTATAATGAAATCTGACAGAATAAGTAGTAAACATCATATTGTACAAAATAATATTAACAAGCTTCATTTATTCTTTTTAATACATAATTCAAGGTATCAAAAAATTTCAAAATACAATCTTGTCTTTTAAGATTTTCATTTAAAATTTTTATTTATTTTATAACAACAGTAATAAAAAAAATACTGAAGAAACCAGAAGAAACACAAAGGCAATTATAATAAAAATCAGCAATATTTATTTATTTCTAGACATATTCTTTATTTTGGAATGATTAAAGATAAGAAAAATTAAAGTACATGTCATCAAAATCATTTTCAAGAGGCATTTTAAAACAAAATATCTTGTTTTCTATATTAATCACTGTAAAAGATGGTAGGGAATTGAATTTTATGTTAGTGTTGAAGTTTTCATTTAATAGTTTTTAAGTTTTAAGAAACAATGAAGTTAATTTCAGTATTATGATGTCCATAATATTCCAAACTATATTACAGAATGATTTTATAAAAATACTATAAATAATAAACATTAATATTATAATATTCCAAACTATATTACAGAATGATTTTATAAAAATACTATAAATAATAAACATTTGATATTAATGAATAGGATTCAACTGAGTAGGATTTTAGTTATTGAAATAGAATATAATGGGATATTTGATCTACAATACTTGTTTATAGACATAAATTTTTGAAACTTAAGGTCAGAATTGAATATTGAATAATGAATTAAAAAGAATCATGCTCAAATCAGAAATTTGATATTTATATTTTATAAACAAATTATGTGTTCAAATATACAATTTTAACACACTATTATTTGATATATATTTGATATTTATATTTTATAAACAAATTATGTGTTCAAATATACAATTTTAACACACTACTATGATTAGTTAATGATATAATATTATATTAACCTATTATAATCAAATTTTTTGTATTATATAATATATGTATAAAAATTTTGAAAAATAATAATAATAACCAATTAAGCAGGAACACTTTATTTGGAACATTTTTGACAACTTCCTGCTTAAGTGTTGTGGTTTTTATTATTATATTTCTGGAAAAAATAAAGAGATGATTTAATCGAAAAATTTTGAATTTCTCTTTTAAAACATAAGTTTTTCTGTTTATTAATGGTTAATTTTCAATTTCAGCTACAAGACCTTGTGCAGATTCTGAATTCCAATGTTCAAATGGTGAATGTATCTCTGTTGCTTGGAAATGTGATCGTGATGTTGATTGTAATGATGGGTCAGATGAGAGTGGTTGTGGTATTTATTTTAGTAATATTTTTTATACTAATTTTAATATAAATTATTTGCATATAGAAATGTCAACTATAAAATTAAGCTTGATTTCACATTTATTTGAGTATGTCCAATAATTATAATACTGTTATCTAAATTTTATTATATATTTTTTCAATAAACTGAATAGAAAAAAGGAAATGAATGAAATTATATTTATTAATTAAGGCTTGTTCTTTCTACTTGAATGTGATTATTTTAATTCGACAAATAAGAGATTTCTCCTCATTTAATTTTAGATCTAAAGCCCTTGGAAATTGTTACCTGTCCCATTGGTCAGTATCGTTGTACAAATGCACGGTGTATTTCATCTTCATATCGCTGTGATGGAGACAATGACTGTGGCGACAATTCTGATGAAGATAAATGTGGTAAATAGTATTTTTAATCCCAAGAACATTTAATCCTGGAATTCAAGATTAATAAATGAAAGAAATCCTGAAATTATATCTGTTTTAATAAAATAACTTTAAATATCATATAATATATTTCTTGTATAATTTCTCCCTTTTTTGTCCTATTTTTGATGTGTCGAGATTTTTAGTGAGGTAGAAATTATATAAATTTTACTGTACAAACATAATAGAAATACTGTATTAAGTGATTATAAAAAAAAAAATTTAAAAAATAGCAATCAATAATAAAAAATAACAGTGTGTTTATATTCAGATTTCTGAAATATAAGACAAAGTTCTTTAGAAATGAATTTTCACTAAAGAATTTTGTCTTTTTTTCCATATTAAATTAAACATGTTAACATATTAAAGAGTTATATAAATTTATGCTGCATTTTCTGTTAGATGATTTGATTTTCTCATTTATAATAATGTACAATTTTAAATTAATTGCCATTTATAAAAATGATTTTATTATTGCTTTAAACAAACTGTTGCAAAATATCTTTAATTACCAAGATTTATTGTCTGTTCTAGACTCTATTACACACACCTTCTTGTAATTCGTGTTATATTTTATACTGTTACTTATTAATTTAGTAGAAATTAGGATGCCAATGACTTTGTACAATAGCATATCAAGACAAAATGTTACCTAAAACTTTGTGTAGTATCATATAATTTAATAGTTGTAAGAAAACTGTTTAGCATTAAAAAATATTAAAAAACCTTATTTTTTGGCTATTCATATCATATATCATAAATATAATCAATTATCCATATTATTAAATTGGAAATAAAAAAAATCTGAATAATGGAATTTTCTTATCAAAACAATTTATAGCCAGTATGCAAGAAAATTTTATTAAGATTTTAATTAGAAGTGATAAATTATTATATAGAACAAAATACAATTATTGATTTAAAAAATTATAGTGGATAATTAATTAGTAATGAAATAATATCCTTACTGAAGTGAAAATTATCTTTGCAAATTAAAAAAATATACACATTTCTACAGTTTGTTAAACTGAAAATTCATTTATTGAATATTCATAAATTAGAGATATTTGTACCATATATACCTTACTTGAAATTAAAACATTACTGTAATAGTTGCAGATTAATGAAAATCTCATATCATTTTTACAAGTAATCATATCAAATATGCTATAATTATTAAATTATAATGTGATAATTAAAATCTTTAAGTTGTTACAAAATTAAATATTATAACAATTTTTTTTTACAATATTGATATGGCATATGTAGTAAATTATGTTATCTTAATGTAATTTTAATTAATATAATATATATTATTATTCTATAATTAAGAAAATTAAAACATTGATTATTTTTTATTAAGTTTGAACCTGGGATATATTTATAATTCTTAGCACAATTTTTTGATAAAAATCTGTTAATTATACTAAAACTTGATAAAATTTGAATTTTTGGGATTTCCATATATTTTACATTAAGAGAGGTTTCAGATCTATATCTTTTTTAAATATACTATTAGGTATTAGATACAAATAAAAAGAAAATAAATTTATTATATAAATTTAGGCTCTTACATAATACTTATGTAAATCTAATTTTTATAAATTCAATTTTACATTAAAAAATTATAAATATGTTCAGAATACTTTTAAATTTGTATAATCTGTACAGCAATACCTCGCATATTCCAGTTTCAAATAGTCCAGGTTTCACTGTAGTCCAGATTGTAATTGTAAATAAAAAATTTTTAATTTACCAGTACTTTATTTTTTTTTTAGAATAAATATGAAATGTAAGTGTGATTGCTACTTACTACCTATATATGACTCGAATAGTCACTATGACGAGCTGAGATAAACAGGCGGTTGCTAGTATTGCCAAATTTATCCGAACAACATTTGTTATAGTGCCTGCCTCTCAAGTGCAATGTCGTCAGTTTACTGCCAAACGTTTAATTGAGTCATTGAATGGGAACAAATACTGGGCCCAGTTCAGCCAAACGTTTAATTGAGTCATTGAATGGGAACGAATACTGGGCATATTGGTGTTTACAACTCAACAGCCTGCGGCTGCCCAGTTCAAGAGGGAATCCGCCTTTACGCAGAGCGCTGTCTACGTTTGGCATGGTGCCGAGCGGCCAACTTGAAGAAAGCAAATGCATTCACCTGCTGGGCGAGCCCTCTTTATCTATTCGTCTTTATGGGCTCGGATCTACTTTCTGTCCCCTTCTGTCTATTATAAATCTTTATAATATATAAAGATTTTAATATTTAATGTGTATGAAATAATTATTAATGTATGAATTTACGATTTAAAAAAAAAAAACATTTGAGCAGTACTAGTGTTGAACATCGAATATCGATGTTTTGACATCGATGTTGATGTTTTAGACATCGATGTTTTTACTGTTTATGTAGTAGAATTGACGTTTGGGTTAAGTAATCACGCAAGCTCCCTCACCACGACAAAGTGGAGACGCCAACGAGGGAGTTTGGGTTAAGTAATATTACATAATATTTTTTATATGGAACTTTTTATAATAAGTGATGATTTTATTTAATTTTTTAGTTTTGCATTAGGAAAATTGAACAATCCATTTGGCTATGGAATTTTTTTAATAATTAGTGATGATTTTATTTAATTTTTTAGTTTTGCATTAGGAAAATTGAACAATCCATTTGGCAGTATTGATTGAGTGCTTATATTTGCCACGTGAGACATTTTATTATCGTCATTTAATTAGTATTCGAAATGGTTTCGGTATCTTTTTTTTTAAATTACAAATTATTTATACATTTGTAGCTCAGTAAGAATGCCTCCTTTCTGCAACTTGCATATATTATTAAAAAGAAATGAAAACTAGTGGTAATGCTACGAATTTAAGGTGTCATCTTGAAAGCAAACATCCACAGCTTCTTGGAGTTCAGAAAGACTTGCAGAAGGTAGAAAAATGTTATCAAGTTACTGATGAAGCATCATTGTCACAACCTCTCCCAGGAAAACAAAGAAAAATTTCTGAGACGTTTAGGAACATTGAGGAGTTCAAATCAGATGAATCAGAAGAAAATACGGTAAATCAAGCTCTTTTATATACGGTGTGTAAAGACAATAAGCCGTTGAATATTTGGATGGTGAAGGTTTTCAACATTTCGTAAAGACAATAGCATCTTCGTACAAAATTCCTTCTCGACCAACAATTAAAAGACTAATTTCCGATAAATATAGTAATATAGAATCCATAGTCAAACAACAGCTCAAACAGAAATTTTGTTTATTAACAATTGATTTATAGACGATAAAGAAAAGGACTGTCCACTTTATAGATGAGGAAAATGAACTATGCAATGTAGCATTGGATGTTTTTATATTGGAGGAACGGTATACTAACGAGTATCTAGCTAATAAACTAAATCAGTTGATAAAATATTGGAAATAGATGAAGAATATGTCAATGCAGTTGTTACTGACAATGCACAAAAAAATAATGTCGATGTTAGAAAACATCGATGTTTTGTGACCGAAGTTTTCTAACATCGATGTTACCTTTCGATGGTTTTATAGATGTTAAACATCGATGTTTTCCTATCGATGTTCAACATTAGTTCCTACTATAGTCCGTCTCCGTCCGGAAGTCTGCGCAAACTCGGCGCCGAGGGACGGAAGAACGGAGACGAATCCGATTTAAATAGACTAGAAATCTATTTTATCCGTCTTCGTAGAATCCATCAACCAATCACATTCGAGGAAGGATATCCAACACGGAGGACATCGAAGGAATTATTTTGGCAATGTAAAAATCCTTGCTTACGGGATAAAACAACAAAAAAAAACGAATATAGAAACAGTTACAGCAAAAGTAATTAGTAAATTTCTAATTACTTTTTGAATTTCACGATCGATTTTTTTTGCAAATATCTTCGACCACTATTCTACCATTGAGTTGCTCGTCTTTCCCTTTTTGATCTAAAATAAAACAGTAACGCAGACATATCGCTATGTTTTTCTTTCATTTTATTTCTTAGAAGAGGTAATTCGTGGGTAAGAGCGGCCAAGTTGTACCCCAAATAAAGGCGCCAGGTCAAGAAGGGGCGCTATTTTTATTGATAAAGTAAAAGCTTACAATGACTCATTGGGTTTCTGCCTCTTCAGTGAAAATTCATGAAAGGCCTAAAGAAAAGTAATAAAAAGGGATTTGTACAAATCTATTTGCTCATTCAAACAAATATCTTATAGCAGATTCAAAATCAACTCATTCTGATGGACATAATTCAGTTTCAGCATTGTTATCTTTAAATGAAAAAAATGGGGGCGCAAGTTTGATCCTTGCCATAGGCGTTGCGTATCCTACTTACAGCTCTGTTGAGAACTAAAACAAGCAAAAAATTTCTAAAGATAGGAACGAAACTTTTTGTTCCTATATACATTAAATTTTCGGTTTGTATTTTTGATACACTTAATATTTATTTGGAATATATTTTATGTTAATTTATATTTGATATAGTAAAATTTATGAATTTTAAGAAGTCTGCCAAATTATAGGCCTGTAAGATGTTTTATTGTTTTTCTGTTTTCCTATATTTATATTAAAAATGTTATTAAAAAGAAGTCTAAATTATATTTGTTAATTTTATTAGAAAATCTTTTTTTTTTCTCTCAAGATTTTCTTTAATTTTTTTAGGATGAAAATGAAATTTGTTCATTGAAGCGCTACTGTACAGAAGAAAGCATACTTATGATAAATTTCTAATACTATACATTAAAACAGCGTTTATTAACCTTTTCCACTTGGCGACATCTTTTTTTACCTCAAGAAAATGTTTTCGCTACCCTGGGTATAGAAGTATATAAACTAAGAATACAAACTTTGAGAAGCACTGCATAAAAATATTCTTATGATTTTTTTCAATTAAAGAACACAAATTGTTAGAAAATAATCAGGGATAATTTTAAATATATATTCATGTAAAACTGAAATCTTCAAAGTAAAGATCGTTTGTATCTAATAACAATTTAAAATTTTGGAACGAATGATATTAGCCAATGATATTTCGTGCAAATAATATTGTTGAAGAAATAAGCAATATACATTGTTTAATTCTTAGATGTGCTTAGAAAGAGTAAATTGTTCGTAGAATTTAAGAATACTTCAATTCTTTTGCATATTTTTTAGAAATTAATAGTAATTCTGAAATTTTGATTTTTATTTAAGTAATTTTTTGAAGAAAAAACACTTCTGTAATTTTTTTATTTCGAAACTTTTAAAGAAAACAAACTCGAAGGTAAGATTTTAAATTTAATTCATTCTAAAGAGGTTAAATTTAATTGGAAAGCATAAGTTCTTTATCAATATACATTTTTATAAAAATGTTTCCGTTTTATTTTTTCATCATGACAATTTTTGAGACGGTTTGTGTTCGGCTATGTGGAAAATTTTCATTTATTTTATAAAACTTTTATTTTTACGTATATTGAAAGCATGATTCTTCGTAAAAGAATCGTATGATAAAATTTTTACAGCATATTTAAACAAGATTATCTAATTTTTAATTTAATTAAATTGATAAGTTCGAATTCTGAAGCAAGCTATTTGTAATACAGTATAGCATATGCATTTTATTTCTGAAGATCAAGTAGATGCTCTATTTAAGATTTTATATTGATTACAATATACAGTAGTTTAAGGAATTAATATAATTTAGAAAATAATAAGTTTAGAAATTTTCATAATCGATAAACAACGGAAACTTGGACGAATTCTTATTGTAAATCCTTAGAAAAAAATATAGAATTAAAAAGATTAAAAAAAATTCCGAATTATTTTTGTTTAGTTATTAAATCTTCGTTAAAAATTGTATCAGCTTAAAATAAATTTTAATATATATGCTAGATCAACAATTCTAAAGTTTCAACAATGATTTATATATTTCTACAACAATAGGATATAATAATAATGAAAATCTTTTTTAACGAAAAGAAGGATTAAAAACTACTTTTTAAAAAATATTTAGTAAGTAATATTTATTTATTTACCAAAATCAAACGATTCCCGATTTTCGTAAATATTTCTTAAATTACTATAGTATAATAGAATATAAATCTTACTTTCTGAAGAAGTTCATATATAGAAACATTCTTTAAATCTCATTTTTTCTTAGAATATTTAAAAAAAGAATAATGTAGGATATTTCCTAAACACAAAGATCCATTGCTATCATTTCAACAACAGCTCAGATGGAGAATATACAAGTATTTTACAAAAGTTCAGGAAAGACGAACAAATATTTAGTGCTTCAAAAATTCATAATCTATTCGATTTAGAATCGATTTCGTATCCTTTATGATAATTTTATTATAATTTATTATCTTTATTTTTAAATAATAACAGTTTTTATAAACATAGAGTTATAGTAATATTATAGTGTAACATAATTATATAGTTATAGTTAATATAAGTAGTTTCATAAGAACAGTAACGTAAATAGAATAATAACTAAATTACACTAAATTTCCCCATGTCAAAGACGACTAGCTCAGATATTGTAAGGGGACGGCTCGTAGATTAAATATTATAAGGGCCGATCACCCTAGCTTTGCCAGAAGAAATCCTTCATTAGATTCATACATATAATTACTCTTTATAATTCTTATTTAAGTTAGTTAGTGCTTAATTAAGTTAACTGATACTATATTATTACAACACTTAATAACAACATCCATCACGGTTACTCACAAATCTGAACATTGTATCAATCGTCGCATACAATTCTTAAAATATCAATCATTTTTCACTTACATAACATAACTACATAACACAAACACATACTTTCCAAAATCCAACCTCTGGGTCCGTGTCCCGGGAAGTGGAATCGTAAATTATTAATGAAATTATTAATTTACGGCTGAAGAGGCTCTGGTACATTTATTACAAATTCTTTTTTAAGTTAGTTAAGTTAGTAACTGATACTGTATTATTACAACACTTAATAACAACATCAAACGTGGTTACTCACAAATCTGAACATTATGTCAATCGTCGCATACAATTCTTAAAATATCAAGCATTTTTCAATTACATAACATAACTACATAACACAAACACATGCTTCCCAAAATCCAACCTCTGGGTCCCCGAGCATTTTTCAATTACATAACGTAACTACATAACACAAACACATGCTTCCCAAAATCCAACCTCTGGGTCCCTGTCCCGGGAAGTGGAAACGTAAATTATTAATTTACGGCTGAAGAGGCACTGGTACATTTATTAAATATAAATCTAACGATGTAGTTAACAATTGTATATAAAGTAAAAGTTTGTATAAAGTTGCAAATATAAATATGTATAGATAGCGGTTTGTTTGATGTCTGTTTTACAAATACAAGTTTGTAAATGTATTTCAATAACTCTGAAATTATTTTATTTTATGTGAATTTAGTTTACTGAAATTATTTTATTTTATGTGTATTTAGTTAAACAAAATTATCAACTTCAAAATTATGTTTCTTCTGTAATAGTAATAACTATAGTTGGAAATAGTAATAAATATTAACGAGTCTATTAAATTATATCAGTGGGTCATATAATATTATTGAGCTACCTAGATGAGATTCGGGCCTCAATAAAAAAAATTTTTTTTATTTTCCTCAGATGAGGATTGGCTAAATAATCTTTAAACAGGATTTGTATTGATGTGCAAAAATGAATGAATTTAGTTAAACAAAATTATTAACTTCAAAATTATGTTTCTCCTTTAATAGTAATAACTATAGTTGGAAATAGTAATAAATATTAACGAGTCTATTAAATTATATCAGTAGGTTATTAATTATTGAGCTGTCTAGATGAGATTCGGGCCTCAATAAAAATTTTTTTTTTCCTCAGATGAGTATTGGCTAAATAATCTTTAAACAGGATTTGTATTGATGTTCAAAAATGAATGTCCTGTTTGATATATAAATAATGCATAGAACAAAAACAAGAATAAGAAATGTTTATTCTTAAATATTGATTGCTTATTCCAAGAATATATAAAAAATGATGTGAATGGATAGTTGATATTCAATCATTCCGTTCATATTCTTTCATATTTTTTATGGTGTGTTTTACGCCATGCACCAGCTAGTTTCATATATACAGTAAACATTTCAAAAATTCAAAAAATTTTACTAATATCGGATCACTGTTTCACAAAAACAAATATCGGAAAAACTGTTTCACAAAAAAAAAAGAAAAATATTAAATAAAACACTGTTTGTTTTATTTAATATATAGTAATATAATTTCAATCTTTAGAATAGCGATTTTAATACTAATATCGGAAAACTGTTTCACAAAAAAAAAAAGAAAAATATTAAATAAAACACCGTTTGTTTTATTTAATATATAGTAATATAATTTCAATCTTTAGAATAGCGATTTTAATACATAATATGCTTTGTATTCAATATCTAATTCTTACTTATAAATGCAGTTATACAGCGATATAGTTCTTAAACTTTGATGTACTAAATATCTACTATAGTTTGTTCAATGATGCGAGTAATAACCGAATTTAAGAATTCTTACGTTTTCATTTATTCCTACAACATACTTTCAATTGTAATTTTCTTCTACAATAAAAGAATCTTTTGACATTCGGATAGATGACATAAATATTCATTTGTGTCGTCTAATTAAAATGGATTAGAAGTTCTAAGTGTCAGATATTAATGAAAAATTTGAATTAAAAGAATCTTTTGACATTCGGATAGATGACATAAATATTCATTCGTGTCGTCTAATTAAAATGGATTAGAAGTTCTAAGTGTCAGATATTAATGAAAAATTTGAACTTACATATATATCCATTTATTTCAGCCATAAAAAATTTAGAATTTTATGTATTTTTATTAAACAGATACAGTATTGCTAAATTTCATAAAAATATATATGAATTCAAAAATTAAGAGAAATATCCATTTATTTTAGCCATAAAAAATTTAGAATTCTATGTATTTTTATTAAACAGATACAGCATTGCTAAATTTCATAAAAATATATATGAATTCAAAAATTAAGAGGATTCTCAAAAGTTTGAATAGCTGTTAAATGACCGAAATTTAAACAAGAAGTTTCAGAAAGAATTAAAATTGTCTACTCTTCAAAGGTATAATTTATTTTTCATTTATTTAGTATTTGGAGTTTATTGGTTTTATATTCTAATTTCTAATTTTATTAGCATGGATGTCAGGATGAATTCACTCATTTACATCATCATGATATCATAAATTATCAAGTTTTTGTGGCGTCATCTACCATTACGTCACGATGACCTCACATCAGGACTATGATATCATTATGATATTGAGATAGGGATACTCATTTACATCATCATGACATCATAAATTATCAAGTTTTTGTGGCGTCATCTGCCATTACGTCACGATGACCTCACATCAGGACTATGATATCATTATGATATTGAGATAGGGCACTGCTAAGAAATCAGGTAAGCTGTATGTCATCCCTACACTGCTAACACTTAGCGCTATCTATTGACACTAATATAAAATTATAATAAAAATGAAATTCTATTCTGTAGGGATTAAAAGATGCGGCGTGGAGGTGTCATTTAATGACAGAACATCACTACTAAATTTTATAAAAATCTGCTAATTACTTCAAAAGTGATTAGTGGAGGACATATAGACACCCAGACAATCATTGGCCCGATCTTATAAGCCACTATTTCCTTCTGAAAGTACGTTAAAAAGTACAATGGTGTATCGTCAAAAATAATTATTGAATTTCAAAAATATGGATTGCAGAACTATTGATGAATCTTTATCATGCTAACAATCTGATCATAACCAAAAATATATAATTGTTCTGTTATACAATGATAACATTATATAATGTGATGTTTTATAAGTGAATAGTAAACTTGGAATTATTAAATTCCTTTAATTTTCATTTCCTTCACTTTTAATCTTAATTGTTAGTATTTACTGTATATATATATATTAATAAACCTGATTATAATTTTGATTTCACTAATTCATATATTTTGTTGAAGTATTTCCTTATACCATGGCGTTAATTATCATAATAATAGCAGCACAGCTGTGAGGAAGTTGACTTTGACTTGTCCTATTTTTATTTTATTATGCACTTTATTATTTATCGTTATTTTCTATTAACGTATATTTATATTTATTTATATTTTAGTTTAAAAGTTAACTTACTTCCAGCGTTTTCCGTCTCAGTCGTTAGCAATCACGTGATACGGAATCGGAAACCGTCCTCTGGAAGAGCTGTCCCGGGTTTGTGAGGAAGTTGACTTTGACCTGTCCTATTTTTATTGCACTTTATTATTTATCGTTATTTTCTTATTATCTAACGTATTATATTTTTTAGTTTTTTTAAAGTTAACTTACTTCCAACGTTTTCCGTCTCCGTCGTTAGCAATCACGTGATACGGAATCGGAAACCGTCCTCTGGAAGAGCTGTCCCGGGTAATGACGTCATCATCTAATTTAACTAATATTACCACTGGTCCGATATGCGAATGTAAGAATGATCCGAATCGAAGTTTTGTTCGTTATATAAATTAATTGTAAAGAGGATAACATGAATGAATTACTCAGTAAGCTAATAACTTTAAACTTGTTATGTATAAGTATGTAAATGAAGCTACACGGGACTGTACGTCACTCGGATATAAACAGCCGACGAACTCAACGAAAAGACGAGGTGTTGTCTTGACGTAAAAAATGGCGAAAGTGACGTTTGAGTTTCTTGTAAAGATCAACGATTGTTGGAAGTTTGTATCGGAGGTGGAGGTAGTAGAATTAAGTAGTATTTAAGGTTCTTTCCTTTTGTGGATAATTGTTTGTTGATATTTGAATTGGATTAAACAAGTTTTGTCGATTTAATTTATGCTGCTTTATTATAGTTCCAATAAAGCATTTATTAACACTTTTGTAAGTGTTTTAGAGTCTAAATTATAATTTTTCATTATTTAACTTGTTTTGAGAAATTCTTTAATTATTAGCGTCTAACTTGTTTTTGAAGATTTCTTCAATTTATTAGTGTAAGTTCTAATATTTTTTACATTTAACTTGTTTTCAGAATTTCTTCAATTTATTAGTATAATTTTCTAACAACGTTGTTTGTTTTAGTCCTAACACTTAAACGGTACTTAAGTTGTAAGTTCCGATTTCCGGTATCGTTTCGTCTGTTCGACGTTACGTTGTTGTTAGATTATTTTGTAATTAATTATATTAGTGCTTTGAGTCTAATAAATTTTATAGTTCTTTACATTTAACTTGTTTTGAGAATTTCTTCAATTTATTAGTATAATTTTCTAACAACGTTGTTTGTTTTAGTCTTAACACTTAAACGGTACTTTAGTTGTAAGTTCCGATTTCCGGTATCATTTCGTCTGTTCGACGTTACGTTGTTGTTAGATTATTTTGTAATTAATTATATTTACGTTACAGTTTAGTTTAAGACCTGAGCTCATGCCGAATTCTGGAATTTGCAGAGTCGTTAGCCGTTAGGGTTAATTAGAAATAGTATTATTGATATTCGTTCTAACTCCGCGACTTTGCACAGCTTTTTCCTGATTGCTCGCTTTTATCCTATATTCTGCACTAGTTGCATTTTCGCTCAAGCAGAATGCAGGATTAAGCAATCGATTGGTCAATGAATAGCCATTGTTGTCATTTCCGTTGCTTGTTTGTCAATAGACAATAGTTTCCGATCTTTACTAGCCCGACAATATATTTTCTTGTAGTCAATAGACAATTTGCACTTTGATTTTTAAATGAAAAATCAAAGTGAAGTACATCATTATCATTTTAGAAGGAAATGCAACACAGTAATATAATTTCTGAATAAATCACTACTTTTTATTTTTGAGATTTATATTACCGAAATTATTTAATCTTAAATTTTATAAAAATTTATTTATTATTTATCGCCTTGAATATTTTAATAAATGTGAACATTATTATGTTCTTCTTTCATTATATCTTTATAAGTTTGTTTTTTTATCGCATTAATTATTGCCAAAGTTTGCTATTTACAGGTCCCTCCTATAACATGTTCTCCTACAACACGGTTTCGCTCCAACACGATTTGAAAATTGCGGAAATCTCATATAACACGTACTACTACAACACTGTTTTTACTTAACACATTTAGAAAAGTACGTTTACGCTCCTACAGCACAAAACATTTTCATTAATTTTTGTAAATCTACATTACAAACACACAAAATGCAGTTTTGTGTGTTTTGTGTTTCGATTTTGATTTGAAATTGAATTAATTTTGTGATTGCGTTAATTGTCAATATTTGAGTATTTTTTTCTTGGATAAAAAGTAAGTTTTTATTCTTCAATAGAGGAATGTGAGAGAAGAAAAACATTTTATTCATATATATACAGTATATATATTTTTTGGTATATACTTATGCCAATGGTGGCCAAATGCGGTTCTTTGGTACCTTCAATGTGGCTTCACAGCATGAAAGTCAATAGTTAAAATGAAGCAAATACCTAATTAATTTTTAAAAATAATATATTTTTAATTTGTTTATTGTAAAGTGTAGTATGCATCTAAATGAAATAAATGCAAGTAAAATATATAATAAATAATTTTGAAGCCATTGTTAAGATTAACCGAAGAACTAATGTGGCTCTCGTTGACCCAAAAAAATTTGATTGCGGCTCTCAAGTACAGCATTTGTGATTCTCCTACATGTCTCTTAATGGCCTGAAGCTTGACTACCCCTATATGCCAAAAAACGATTGTTTTCTGGCGAGTTGTAGCGGGTTAGATTACAGATTTTGTAAAGAGAGCAAAAGATACTGAAACTTTAAATCTGGGAAAAATTCAGAAAGTGAAGTTGATACTGTTAAAAAGAAAAAAACGTTCTCATTTTTAATGAACAGCGGTAAAGAACATATTATTAAATGGATGTTATATAGGTTGTATATTTTTTATTTCTTTATGTTTGATGTATATTATTTTTTTAGGGTCTTACGTATATATTTTTTCTTTCTTTATGTTTCGTGTTATTAGTATTCTTAATAAAAATTAAGAATACTAATAACACGAAACATAAGAAAATAAAATGTGAAATTAAAGAAAGTTATTTATTTTTCATTGGGTTTGGAACGTAACTCTTTTTTTTGTATTGGCTATGGGTCTCATATAACACGGTTTCCCACAACACGCTGTTTTTTCAGAAACCTGTCTACCGTGTTATAGGAGGGATACCTGTATATACAATTTGATTTAATTTTTTTGTATTATATAATATATTGTAATAAGCTTCGTACGCCATATTACAATATGTCCATATCGATTATCACCATAGGAAAATTAATGTAATTTTAGATTATGCTATTTCCTGCTCTCTAGGTAAACTAACTTAAATAAAATGATGGTTTGCGAAAGATTATTATGTGACATATCGGATGATACTATTTTAAGTCTACTAAATAGATTGTGAGAAAAATAGCATTAAAATATGAGAAACCAAGGTTTCATTCTCCCGATCCAGATTTTAGTGGAAATCTGAGCTCTGCACATTAAAATTCATCCTTAATATTTTGATGAATTTCATCGAGGATCCATGGATCCTGTAATAGATTCGTAAACAGCTGCCGTAGAATTCGGTATAAGATCTAGGTGGGTCCATGGATCCTGTAATAGATTCGTAAACAGCTGCCGTAGAATTCGGTATAAGATCTAGTGGAATAATTGAATTAACTGATAATCAATTATAAAAATACAATATTGAGAAAAATACATTTTGAACTGATTTCTGATGCATTTCTAAATAGGTAACTTAAAATGTTTCAAAAAATTACAAATGCTGTTATTTTCACAAAACTCACTACGTTTAAAGGAAAAACTTTTTATTTATTCCAGCAAATAAGTGGTCGGAGCAATAATTACCAAAGAAATGTATTCAATGTAGTTATTTAAATGAACTATTCTAACAGTATTTCATTTCTTAAATCAAAAGTAAAATATACAACATAATCATCACATCAAATGGTCAAATAAATGTCCTTCAACCAGCTAAACTATTCACATAGGACAATGATTTTCAACCGGTGTGCCGCGAAAATTTTTAAAGATCATTAATTAAATTATTTTCGACAGAAGTTCAAAGCACAATAAGTACACATACCAAAATTAAAATCTCTTTAAATTGCTTATAGGAGTATATCATTGCTCTAATAAGCGAAATATAACATAGTAAAAAATATATATGCGTAAGTGCACTAGTGAATAGATTAGTTCTCATCTATCATAGAAGTTTTTTGCCACATTATTCAACATTTTAATTAATAAATTTTTGAATTGATTGCTGGATTAATTCAATTTTGCTGCCGAATGTTACACGAGACATTATGTGGCCATTTCCGAATCTATTATTGGGTTAATGGAACATCCTTGATAGGATCCACCAAAAGATTAAAGAATGGATTTCAGCAGACCGAGGCTGGATCCCTCCTGAAAAATCTAAAATCGAGAATAAAACATGGTTTCTAGATAGAAGTTTAGCACGTGGTCAACTCGGATGATTCATATTTTAATCATGTTTTTCTCACAATCTGTTTATCAAACAGATTTAAAAATGGTTTCATCCGTTTGTCACATTGTAATCTTTTGCGAACCGTCATTTTTATTTAAATTAGTACACACAGAGAGCAGGTGAATGGCATAATATGAAATTACATTAATTTTCTTGTAGTGCGCAATTAAAATGGACACAGTGAGTGAGTTCCAAACCTCAACAGACTAATCAGTGATGAGTAGAAAATCTCAGCAAACCGTTCCAAAACCCAACAAGCCAATCATTGTTGAGCTCATCAGACGCCCAATACAGTCATCGCGGTCTATAAGTGGTGAGTGTGCTGACACTGGTTGACACCGTTTAGCCAACATGGCGGAAAAAGTAGTTCCTACTAGATGATAAGATTTGAAAAGTTAGTGTAACAAATCATTATCATCGTCGTTGTTTTTATTAGCAAATAACTTTTAGTGCTTTCTAATGACGCTAATGAAATGTCTTCAACACTATGTTAATTGCCGTCTTAACACAACACTCAGCTAGTCATTCTAGAAGCAAACTGATGTTGAGTTATTTCTAACGTCATAAGAGACTAATCACTGATGACTCGCTGTTGAGGTTTGGAAAGCACCCAGTATGTGTGTCAATCACCTCGATGTCAGCGTCATCTTTTGGTAAAATATAGTACTATACAGTATATATATTATTTATTATATTCAATATATAAATCTATCAATCATATATAAACTTTATATGAAATTTAATTTATACATTGCAGTTTAACACATTATTTTAAATACAATATTATTCAGTCATAAAACAAATATAGTAAATAATTTAGCATTCATAATTATAAAAAAGTTGCGATTGTAATTATCTGTTTGAAACAACTGATTTTTACATTAATCTAAATTTTTGATAAGCTAATTACATTTAAAATCCGTGACGTCATTGGATCTCTTGTAAGTTACTCGTACAGATTATACAAGATATACTTTAAAAGAGCATTAAATGATACGAGCAGCATGTATAAAATAATTCTTTTATTAGTTTGTAACATTTCAATAAAATTTTAATTAATCTTGTATTTTTAATCTTTTACATCAATTTATTTATGGAACTCTTCCTAAATGATAAAAGTTTAACAATTCAAACTAGTGATTCTGCTTACATCATAACCGAGTGAATGTCAAGGCTCGGTCAATTCGGCCGTGTTGGTTACGTGTGTCACGTAGAGCGTGTGGCGATACAATGTCACGTGTTAGCGCTTCACGGTCGCCAATAACCGATGACAAATCAAATCCTTAACCAGTTTAATTTATCCCAGCTGACCAATTAAAATATCTATCTAGCTCCTGTTAAATTTTATGCATATAATCGTAAATTCTTTCTTCATTTTTCTCCACTTTTATAATTTTCGGAATATGTTGGCTGGAGCAACATATTGTACGTTTAACCCCAGCCACTTCGATCAACCGTCGCTATTTTATTTATAAAATTAATTATTAGTTTATTTTAAATCTTAACGTTAACCTAAAAACCGAATGATGAAAACCGGTTTAAACGCCTATGTTTCTTACTTGTATATACGTAGAACATTCTTTTAGTTATCTAGGTCATGGTGGAATGATGTTTATACTTCTACATTAAACGTGAGTTAAAACTTAAAAATCATTTCCTAGACATTATTAAAATGAAAATCATAGTTGATAATATCTCCTAGAGTTATCTTACAAATTGTAAAATCGTCTTTTACTATAACTGTTATTGATTTAAGAGTTGCGAAAGAATACGAGTATACGACACAGGTAGATGACTTATCTACATTTAAACTTATACTGTTAAACCGAATAATAACTCCTTTTATTCGTTTTTGGTAGGATGAATAGAATGGACAAAGGATAAATAATAAAAAGAAGAATAACAAACTTACTCTATAGGACTTCCTAGAAAACCGAATAGGCCTAATTAAGTCCTAGAAACGAAGGTTTATGAGAAATTATGGATTTTCAAGTCATAAAGGTAAGACAGAGCACTCGTAAATTAATGATCCATTTTCAAGTTATATATTTTATATTAAAAAATTAGCATTAAAATTCTGTATAAGTAAATATAATGTCTATCCAAAGTTTATCTTATAAATATATTTTAAAATAGTATTATGTATGAAATTTTATAAAAGTTATGCGTAATTAAAATAAAATTTTATTAAAATAATTTAGAAAGTTTGAATATTATTTTAATATTTTAAAAAATAATAAGAAAAAGGACATTTGTATTGGATGACTGAAAGATATTTATAATTTTCAAAAATAATTTTATAGGGCCTATAAAAATTGTCATATACATTAATATTGATATTATTCAAATCCTTAAATAATCATTAAATAGCTTACTTAGATTTAGTAAAAATTTTTACACAAGATTAAATTTAAAGTCAATTAAAATGATTCAAATCTTAATTGTTATCAGTTTATCTGTTAGAATATTGCATTCAGTGGCGTACCCAGAGGGGGCAGTACTCCCCCAACATCAAGCTGAATGAGGGCCAAGAGCATGGAATATCATCAGATATTTGTATAAAAATTTTTATATAATTATCACTTCTTAAAAATTATATAAAATATTGTGTGTTGAAAGTTAAAACAGATGTGTTTTTGGAGGGGAAAAGGGGGCGAAGAAAACCCGGATACTAAAGATTCTGGTTATGTCATTGATTGTACTTACAATATTTTATACTGTCTACTAAAACTTCTTTGTGTTATATTATTATAATAATTATTTTTAAAATATAAAATGGAATAACTGTACATTTATAATTCAATTTAATAAATTTTATATGTAGTCTAAGCGATTATAATATTTATAAATATGAAAATTTTTATTCTTGAAAGTATAATGAAAATTTATATAGTTCGTGATCAAAAATAATTTAAATAACGTCATGCATTAAATATAAAGCAATCTAATAATGTTAATCTCCGAAATTTGAGGAGAATATGGTTTCTTATATCCACCGACTGACTGAATTAATGTTTTATTATTTGACATTAAAATCAGACATTAGATCCGTCACTTCGCTTACATCCCCGTAAATTCAACTTTATGGGAAAGAAGCTTTAGATAAAAAAAAAACTGTTTTCCAATTGCTTTGAAAGCATATCGATTATTAAAATATAATCTATATGCGGCTGATAAAAGTGTAAAAAATTTAAATCATTTCTGCAAGAAATGATGCAAAAGTCACATAATATAAAATAAAAAAATATAAACAATTATATAAAGCACAACACTCGAGCTAAGAAAAGAAAATTAGACCAAAATTACTGTTTACCTCAATTTTATGTCGGGAAATGAAAATGAATAGAAAAAAATTATTTTTCTTATTTATTTAATTAAATTTATTCTTAAATGCACATTTATTATTATTATTAATAAGCTGTCTATTTTTATTAAGCACTAGTTTAGTTTAATAAAATTAATTTATAATTAAAGATTAATTTTATCCGACTAGATTAATAAATTAAATGGTTACGTTATTTACATTCTTAATTTAAAATTCGCGATTAAAATTTTTATTTTGTTACATTTATAATTAAATGTTTTAAAACATTAAATAATTTCTATTAATTTTATTTTTATTTTTTTATTATAAACCACGTATAAACAGATTTTGTTTCCTTCAAAACAGGAAATGAAGAAATTCCATGGGATAAAGATTGTCTGTATATGTATTAAAGAGATAATGTGGGACTTTTATTTGTATATACAATATGTGGACAATGAGCAAATTGGACACAGAATGATAACAAGTTGCCTTTATGCCAAACAAAAGCCTGGAACGAAAGAAGTAGAAAGATGATTGCAATATAAACAAGAGCAAGAGAGGTAAAGAAGTAGACTAGTTTAAGCGAAGTGGTTTCCTTAATTGCATTTTCAACTTTATAACTTTTTAAAATGAATACATTTTTCTATTTATTGTATTATTATTCCATAATTGATATGCGAATAATTCCGTAAAGAATTTTTTTTAATCTTGATATTTTAGTGTATCTACGTAATAAATCTAACCTTGTCATAAGTAGAAAAATAAAAAGAGAGAGTTAGATGATTTAAAGGAATTAACGTAAAGTTAGATATTAAGTGAATTATTAAAGTTAGAAATTTCTCAACATAGATTAATTAAACTTAATGGAAAAGAAAGAATAATTTCAAAACAATTTTGATCGATATTAATTTCTGAAATAAATAAAATTTACTGCATATTCAAATTACGACAGACCACTGAATAAATCCATTTATCTGCAATAAACGATGATATACGAATAAAATAAAATTCAATCTTTTTTTTTTTTTTCCTTCCACGTCTGTTAAACAGATATAAATATATAAAGCTTTAAAAAATAAAAAGATACATTTCATACCAGAAACTCATGTTCGAATAATCAAAATGAAAACCGAAATATAGTGAGCAAACAAAATTTTGGGATGCAGCAAGACTCTGCTATATCCGATGGTAAAATGCCAAGCAAATATTTATACCAGTAATATTGAAGTTTGTGTAGCTGCTGAAGCTGACTACTTCCTGAGTATGTTCGATATCCGCGACACTGTTTCGACTATTAATCCCAAACTTATGTCGCTGACACTTGGGAATAGGACATAGGACAACAGTACGTGCTATGTAAGGTAAAGCCAAAAGCGTTTCTGATGTCATATCTATTGCTTTGTTTTTTCCTTATTTTGATGATTTCACTCCTTATTCTTGTCATTTACACATTCTGTTCGAGTTCTCTTTCTCTTATTATATACATAGATAGTTATATCCATAACAGAAAGTTCTATATACATATATATAATATTATTACAATCGTCTCTTAAACATGTTACCAGGTGACTGAAATGAAGATTATGAACAAAAATAAAAATAGCTAAAATCAGCATTTTAATATAATAAATAATTTCTTAATTTAATCGAAAATGTATAATAATAATTAAATATGAATATTCATATGTAATATTTATCAAATTATTTCCAGAAAATTTAAATATTGATTCATCCGTAGTTGAATGGTAAATATTTAATTTTAACGATAAAAGCTTGAATAAATTAAAAAAAAAAAAAAGAAAGACATCAGAAAAATTAATTAATTTTAATTCCAGAATTCTCTATTGGAATTGGAGAACATCTTATACTGAAAAGTCACCATATGGGAAAACCTAATAATTAATTAATTATTATAGAATTGAGTAATATTATATACATACAAAATCCAGAATATAATACCATACAACACAACATAAATCATTTAGATTCCACCCAGAAAAATATAAATTTTTAATACAGTTTAAAATTTAAGGTTATATTTAAGTGATAAATGAGTTTTTACATTATTTTATTAATTTCAATAGTATTGAAATTAATTAAATTCTCTATAATTTTTCATATTAAAAATGTTAAGATTCAATAAATATTTTAATTATATGAATTATAAATTATTGAAATTGACAAAAAATTATTTAAATTAAATAAAAAGCCCTAAAATAATTTTAAATCTATTTTATAATTTTGATGGCATTTAATTACAAATTAAACAGTAAATATACAATCATTATATGTGGTGATATACTAGATAACTGAAACGTAGAAGGAACTATAATTGAAAAGAATTATCAGGAATTAATCTTCCATTTGCACTCTGCATCCAAATATAACTGCTGTTGTTTTGACTAAATTTTAATAGTTTTTTATTTATTAACTTTTAGCTTTATTTAATTAATCATTAATTTTTTCAATAGTAAAATTTTCTTTAATATGTTTTATTAAAAGAATATGATTTATTTACAAAAAATTTAAGTAGAAATTTGTCATTTTTATTTCTAATAAAATAATTTTCTTAAACATTAATTTATCACTTAGATGATTATAACTAAGTTTTGCAATTATAAATGAATTTTTTATTATATAGGATTATTGCTGGTGAAAATCCTCCAGAAGATTGGAAAGATTCTTCAATTAATGTTGAATATTTAATTGAATCAGGATACTTCAATAATGATAAGTATGCAATTATTTTAAATATATCCATTAACTTACTTATTGTTTAAAAGTAATTTATTAATATGAAGAATTTTACAAATATCTGTTGATGCACGATTGCTTATTTCATGAATTTTCACATTAATGAACTGTACTAATGTTAATCACTACAATATATATCAGTGTTTTGATTTACAAAGATAATTTTTTGCTTTTGCAAGAAACTATTTCATCATCAGTCAGTTAATCTGCTATAATTTTTGTAAATTAATGATTGTATTTTATTCTGTATAATAATTTATAATCCCTAATATAATATAAATCTTAATAAATTTTTCTTGCATGTCAATCTTCAGATTATTTTGATTAAAAAAATTTCCTTATTCAGATGTTTTATCATCAATTTAAAAAAAGTAATTGATTGTTTTTATGGTTTTCTTAAGTATTCTCTCTCTAGTAATTATATCATATATACTTATATTTGTTGCTATCTATATTTTTTATTTATACTATTTACAGTGATTACATATACAGTGAAACCCCGATTTTGAAACTTTTCGGGGACCGGCCCGAAAAGTTGAACTAATGACTCCTGAGCCGGAGCTGGAGCCACAGCTGAAATATACTGTAGCTCCGGAGCCGGAACCTAACCTATTTCGAGCCAGCTCCCCAGCCCTGCTTACACCCGTACAGAGTTCAGTTAACACAGGAACTTAAACCAGCGGATCATGGAAAACGACGTCAATTTGTGCAATGGATCCTGGAAAAGGAACCATAGTTTCACAAAGCGCATCATTTTCTCAGATGAAGCTCAATTCCATTTAAATGGCTTTGTGAACAAGCATAATTGCCAAATATGGGGATCAAAGAATCCAAGAGTAATTCACGAAAAAGACATGCATCCTTAGCGAGTTACGGTTTGGTGTGGGATTTGGAGTGGGGGCTTAATCGGTCCCTACTTTTTTGAAGATGAACAAGGAAGGGCTGTCACGGTGAATGGTGTTCATTATCGTGCAATGCTCACTGCTTTTCTTTGGCCCCGTTGGATCAAATGAACATCAAGAATTTATGGTTCCAACAAGATGGTGCAACTTGCCACACTTCAGGAGATACAATCACTCTGCTGCATGAAAAGTTCCCGGAGAGACTAATCTCATTACGAGGAGACCAAACCTACCCACTTCGATCTTGTGATCTGACACCTTGTGACTTTTTCCTATGGGAGTATGCTAAGTCACGAGTTTACCAGAACAAACACCATAATCTGCTGGAACTCAAACAAGAAATTTGACATAGTTGACGGGGAAATGTGTGAGCGGGTGATGGTTAATTTCATGGACTGAGTGATTGCGTGTAGGGCTAGTGGGGGGTCATATGCCCGATATTTTGTGTTTCATGTTTAAACATCAACATCTCTGAAGAGAATGGTGTGTTTTGTTTGCTTCTTTCAAATAAATAAATTTGATTTATAGTAGCTTCAAATCTGGCATTCTTTTTGAGACAGTCTTTACTACTAGGTTTATAGAAGACACTCCATCTTCATCTACAAAATAGCAAAATGAATATGGTCAGGGAATCAGAAGTAGCATGCCTTCTGGACACCATAATAATCAAATTATGTAAATAACCTTTATTCCAAGATTTGCCTAAAGCAGCAATTCATCTGTATAAAAGTTTATCTACACATCTCTCAATGATGATGATGAATAAAAAGGTTTTAATATTTGTATGACAAATAACTTCTTTATTATTATAATTTGCTTGATTTTAAAAGATTATATTTTCATTTTAGATAAATAAATCATTGTTTAATCATAATCTATGTTTTTGGTGGCCTTTATTTAATATCATGGTCATTTTATTGTTGAAAACATAACCAGTTTTTGATATGTTTATGAGAAATAAATAACTGCTTTACGAGTTTTTACTTTACAAGCACACTTCAGGAACAAATTAATTCACTTAAGTTGGGAACTACCTGAAATTTTATCATCATCAGATATGGAATCCTGGTTAATGATAGCACCATATTAATTTATTCATTCATATATATATATACAGGGTCGTGCAGATAAATCCGGAAAAATCGCAATGTAATTAAAAATGACAAAATTGCAAGAAAAAATAAATTTTTTATAAAGAAACCTAGACAAAAACATATTTACATTATTTACAATTGCAGTTACTCTATGTAGCCGCCATCTAATGCTACAACTTTTTCCAAGCGGGTCCGGAAACTCTGGCATGCACGCATCACCCCTCTCGGTCTAACGAGTCATGACCTCGACGATGGAAGCTTTCAGGGAGTCTTTGCTGTTGTGGTGAGTTTCGTTGACCTTTGATTCAACAATGCCCCCACACGTAATAGTCGAGGGAATTGCAGTCGGGGCTTGAAGGAGGCCACAACTCGGGCAACCAATGGTATGGGAGACTGTGGCGATAAATCGCCACTCGATTAAATCGACGACAAATCGTCACTCAATCAAATCGGCAACATATTCGTCCCTCCTCTTACAGTCAGACCGCTTTCGATGTTTGACCCGGCCAGGGATGACTTCCTCCGTCTCAGACTCCCTGAACCTCTTCGCTAGGTCATAAACCTGCATCTTCTTGTAACCGAACCACTTGATTATTTCTCGCGGCGACTTTCTGGCGCGAAGACAATCGAGTATAGCCACTTTCTGATTATGCTCTGCACGTGCTGATGACTTAGTGGCCATTTTGTGTATGCCTACTCTCTATCAAGGTCCCTACCGTGTCACGTGCAAGTATAGCCAAATTCCCGCCAAAACGGAAATAGCGAAAATTCCTGCATTAAATTTTTCCAGATTTATCTGCACGACCCTGTATATATACTGTATATATACAATATATGGTTGATGGTTTAAAAGAGATTGAATTCATAATTCAGATAATCACTTATTTCATTTTTGTTATAGAGATCTGCATTAACCTTTTGCGCTCCAACGCCTAGCTATGCTAGACACGCCTGCTTCGTCTTGTGCTCCAACGCCTAGCTATGCTAGACAAAGTTTAAGACCCAAAAACTTCGTAATACATTTGAGTATTTTTTTCTTGGATAAAAAGTAAGTTTTTATTCTTCAATAGAGGAATGTGAGAGAAGAAAAACATTTTATTCATATATATACAGTATATATATTTTTTGGTATATACTTATGCCAATGGTGGCCAAATGCGGTTCTTTGGTACCTTCAATGTGGCTTCACAGCATGAAAGTCAATAGTTAAAATGAAGCAAATACCTAATTAATTTTTAAAAATAATATATTTTTAATTTGTTTATTGTAAAGTGTAGTATGCATCTAAATGAAATAAATGCAAGTAAAATATATAATAAATAATTTTGAAGCCATTGTTAAGATTAACCGAAGAACTAATGTGGCTCTCGTTGACCCAAAAAAATTTGATTGCGGCTCTCAAGTACAGCATTTGTGATTCTCCTACATGTCTCTTAATGGCCTGAAGCTTGACTACCCCTATATGCCAAAAAACGATTGTTTTCTGGCGAGTTGTAGCGGGTTAGATTACAGATTTTGTAAAGAGAGCAAAAGATACTGAAACTTTAAATCTGGGAAAAATTCAGAAAGTGAAGTTGATACTGTTAAAAAGAAAAAAACGTTCTCATTTTTAATGAACAGCGGTAAAGAACATATAATTATTAAATGGATGTTATATAGGTTGTATATTTTTTATTTCTTTATGTTTGATGTATATTATTTTTTTAGGGTCTTACGTATATATTTTTTCTTTCTTTATGTTTCGTGTTATTAGTATTCTTAATAAAAATTAAGTTTCTTATGTGGAATGAAAGAAATGTATTTTTAATTGGTTTTGTAATGTAACTCTCGTTTCTGTATTAGCTCCGGACCTCACATAACACGGTTTCACACAACACGCTATTTTTCGGGAACCTATCTACCGTATTATAGGGATACCTGTATATTATGATGGATGGGTGTGTTCGTTCGTGTGTGTTCGTTCGTGTGTGTGTGTGTTCGTGTGTGTGTGTTCGTGTGTGTGTGT
>AYEL01082800.1:0-134255 GCA_000484575.1 Olivierus martensii
GGTGCGTCGGTGGTATGTCCACCCCACACTTTCTTTCTTGTGGGAGTGGAGATATCAGAATGTTTAGGTTGGGTCGGGTTGGTACTTCTAACATCTTCTGTCCTATCAATTCTTTAGCAGAGTGACTGTGATAAGTTGATTATAGATATAAGTCTAGTCCTAAGCTACTAACACAATAACATTTTATTTAATTTGCAAAAAAAAAAAAAAAACAAAAAAAAATTAAAAATTGCCAGATCTGGCAACAGTAAGGCCGCACCCAGCTGTATTTTCACTTTGATTTCTGAAAATGTTATTGCCGATAATTACCATTTACAGTAATTATGACTGCTTTTATTGTTTTACACTCTCCGGTTTTCTGTGATTCATATGCAGTTGGAATACTGAAGAACTGGTGAACTTTGAATTAAAAATTCAATTAGAAAAGAAAGATGATAATACAAAGCATACACTTATACTTATTGAACTTTATACTGGATATTATGCAATCAGTTAAGCGAAAAAGTGAAGTGAAATGATTTACGCTTAAGTGTTGCCAATTCCAGTTTAAGGAAAATCACAAACTAGAGCAATAGTAAGAAAATTCTTATATCAAAAATAATTATTTATTTTTTTTCAATAAAGGGAATTATAAAGTCGCTAAATATCTATATCAGCAATTTTAAATTATACAGTATATTTCATCATCAAAAAAAAAAAAAAAACAAAAAATCGCCAGATCTGATTAATTATAATATATTATTTTTTAAAACAAAAAAAAATTAAAAATTGCCAGATCTGGCAACAGTAAGGCCGCACCCAGCTGTATTTTCACTTTGATTTCTGAAAATGTTATTGCCGATAATTACCATTTACAGTAATTATGACTGCTTTTATTGTTTTACACTCTCCGGTTTTCTGTGATTCATATGCAGTTGGAATACTGAAGAACTGGTGAACTTTGAATTAAAAATTCAATTAGAAAAGAAATTTTTTTTTGTACCTGCACTGAATGATTTTTATAAGTGGCGATGTTGATTTTATTACCTGGTGATTTGTTCCTAAGGATTTGATTGCATAAAGCAGCTGATTTTATAAAGCAGAGGGCACTGTATTATGTTTATCAAGGATGCAATCAAATGCAATTTGCTATTTTCTAATTGTTTAATTCCATTCTGTTCATTCACTTCATATTATATTTATTCTACTGCTTAATTCACTGCCTATAGACTGATCCAAAATAAAAAGTTTCTATTTGATAAAAGTCTCTTATATTTAAAAAAAAATTAATAAAAATATTATATTAATATTTATAGCACTTAATATTAAGTGCTTGCTTTTCTTTTTAATATAATTATTATAATAAAGCAGTGAATTTTCAAACATTGGTTTTTAAAAAATCATTATATAATTATATAAAGTTATATAAACAATTATAAAACATTGATTACACTAAAATCTTTCAAATGAAACATAAGTATATAAACTAAATACAAGTATCCCTCATATAACATGGTAGAGAGGTTCCTAAATAACACTATGTTGTGTGAAACCATGTTATATGAGACCTGAAGCCAAAACAAGAAAGGGAATTATGTTCCAAAACCAATTAAAAACAAATAATTCCATATAAAAAACTTAATTTCTATTACAAATATTAATAACAGGGGACTTAAAAAAAGAAAAAAATATATATGTAAGACCCCAAAAAATATACATAAAACAAAAAGAAAGAAAAAATATACAACGTATGTAACATTCATTTAATAATTATATCTCCCTTATTATTATTCAGTTAAAACGAGAATGTTTTTTTTTTTTAAACAATATCAACTTCACTTTCTGAATATCAACTTCACCATCCTCAGTCTTAAGCTCATATACAAATTTTCGAACATGTTTAACGGCTTTAAAGAACATTCAGAGTTCTAAAAGTTTAAAATATATAACAAAACAATCAAGAACAAAATAAATAAAAAATGTTACCATGGTTACATAAGTTATATGATAAGTTCCTAGAAGAGTATATATCAAAAAACTAGCCCAAAGCCATTGACAGAGGATCCGACATTGAAGATAGCAGCGAAGGTAGAAAAATTATTAAAAGATAAAAGGTTCCCAAAGATCTGGAAACTTGAGAGAATCACAGCACCGATTTGCCCGAGGCTATCGGATTTGTAAAAAAAAAAAAAAAAAAAAAATCCAATAGCAATGAGACCAATAGTTGAAAAAAGGAAGCACCAACTTTTACTACCTTGAAAAAGTTATAGCGAAATGGTGCACAAGCCTGTTAGAGGACACTGATTTAATGTCCAATGCCACAACGAAGATTTTAGAAAGAGTTACCAGCATAGAATTTGATAAAGAAGACATCTTTGTGAAATATGATTTTGAGAATTTATATCCGTCTCTATATCTGGAACCCACGTGCTTGTTCTTCTATAGATTCCTACTTGAAAATATACCATAATCCCATCTTTGTGCACCGTTACTTAGAGACATAGTGCACACCATATGCTATAATTCATATTTTATGTTTAAAAATAATATATATGAACCAAACAAGGGGAGTACCAATAGGTAGCCCAATTGCAGGGGTGCTGGCCGAAATAACAATCAGAAACATAGAAGCAGAGAAGGTATATAGATTCCAACCGAATTTAAAATTTTATGTAAGGTGCATGGATGACATATTAACAGTATGGTCAGATAAGAAAAATATACAGAGATTGGCAGAAGAGTTCAGCATAGAGGCATATGGGTTAGTACTAAAGTTGGAGCAAAAGGATGAAAATGTAATTAATTACCTAGATATAAAAATAGTTGCAGAAAAAGGGAATATTATAACTTCAGAATACCGTAAACCATCTTACAAAGCCAGTACTGATCCCCAGTTGATCAGATGACCCCATGTCATATAAAAAAGCCGCATGAAGATCGTTCTTTCGAAGAGCCATATTATATGATAAAAGAAAAGAAGATCTTAAGGATGAGATAGACTATATTGTTAAAATAGGAGGAGAACATGGTTATAAGAAATCCTTTATTATGAGTATATTTAACTCTATGAAGAGAAGCATTGCCATAAGAAATAAAGACGATGGGAATACGATTAATACTCAAAGGACCACAGATAACTCAGAAGGATACTTACCAGTACCACATAGTCTGAAAAAGTATAATTTTATAAGAAAATTAACAAGAAAAGAGAACAAAAGACTAACAAGTAGAAGACCACCAACATTCTATATGCTACGGAACAAAAAGGATCCCTTGAAAGAATATGAAGAGACGGGTGTTTACATGATATCAGTGAAAAATGTGGAGACAGAGCAGCACTCATCGTACATAGGAGTGACTTCAAGAACCTTAAAACAAAGATAAATAGAGCACAGAAGGGATATAGGAGCAGATAAGTTAAATACAACACTAGCTGTAGATGCGTACATGGAAGTTAACATGGAAGTTTATTGGTCCCAATAACATGGAAGTTTATTGGGAAGACGCTAAAGTGATAAAACAGGTCAAGAAGATGACACACTTTTATACAACAGAGGCATTAGAGATGATAAGAAGGCAGAACAGAGAGAATTTGTTAAATGAGAATATAACAGAGGTACCTAAGGCATGGGTGTATGCCATAGAGAACTTTTAATATTATCGAAAAAAAATTTTTAAGTCAGAAAAAGGACTGATATCACAATCTATTTTTTGTCTTTTATCATTTAATTGTATTTTTAAGGTAACATGTGGCTCACTTTTGTGAGTTATATACTAATGCGGTAACCATTACGAAAACTTATGTAACCATGGTAATGTTTTTTATTTATTTTGTTCTTGATTGTTTTGTTATATATATTAAACTTTCAGAACTCTGAATGGCTTTAAAGAAAGCCATTAAACGCGTTCGAAAATTTCCATATATGAGCTTAAGAACGTGAGGATGGCATTAGAAAGTCGAAAACGTTTGTTCACTAATAAATTATTTTAGATTACATCTCTACTGCGTTATAGTGCTTGTGTTACTTAGTATACATTCAGATTTCTCATCTTCAGATCAAATTCACTGAAAGAATGTGACAATTGATCCATGAAGATAAGCATTGTATTGTTAACAATTTTAAAATACAATGTTTTCATACATTTTATCCAAAAAACTGAATATGTAATGGGCTGCTTGAAAATTTATGCTACATCTACTTGGTAATAAACAAAAATATATCTGTATGTATATATATCCATTTTAAAGGTCATCTTAAGATGACCTTTAAAATGTAACATATTGCATAGTTCCTAGCATTGCATTCTTCAATGCATAGTTCTTATAAAATAACAATTTAGAATTAAAGTTAAATTTCTAAATACAAGTCGTGAAATAAAAAATCCCATTTGTTTGTTCAAAAATGATATCTTTGGACAATCAAAAGAGAACTGTTTTCTTTGATTTAATGCTGAAAAAGAATCAATGCTTGTATGTGCATAAAGTAAATTAGTTTGCATGTTTTATCTACAATAAAGATCTTCTGGATAATACAATATGAGAATTAATGAAATTGATTTTATTTTAGGCTCAGTCTTTCAGAGTGAATTTGAATTTATTAATTATACTTAAATGAAAATTGTTTGAAACTTTAAATCATTTTGTAAAGTTTAGATAAAGGTATCTTTTGACTTATGACCACTTGTAACTTGACCAATGCAATTCTATAGGCTTAAATCGCTGATTCAGTAGTCTGATATATGGAAAATATCCTTTTTTGTGTCTGGTTTTTGTAGTTTTGTATTTGTTATATTTTATTAAGATAATATATATTATCTGAATAAAAACATTAGTAGTAAGAAATCCATAAATTTTGGGCACTTATGACTTATGATGTCAATAAGTCAGACTATCTGTATTTTGAGATATACTAATTATTTTTCTATATATATCTTTTAATTTATTTCTGATTAATAATATATATATATTTATTATTATTTTTTTAAATTAAATTACTTCTAGCATTTTCTTATATTTTTATTTTATTTTTTGGTCTGATTTAGCTTACCTGCAAATTCACCAGGATTTAAATGTATCTTCAGTAATTAGTGAACAGTTATGTTGACATGTATTTACATTATCTATATTTGAAGGATTACTAAGAAGAGAAGATTATATGTATAAGCCGAACATTTCGTCTTATGGACTAACATACCATATAAATCGAACAATAAGGTGATCCATTCTTCAGGAACAGTGATAAAACATTTGTGGATTGAAATAATAATCCTGGATGTATTTAAGGTTTGTTAAAATGATTTAGATATTTTGACATTATTTTTTATATATATAACAATGTCAAACATAAAGTAATTTTATAACAATGTTTTGTAAAATATATATTTTATAAAATACTAGCTGACCCCTGCCCGGCGTTGCTCGGGCAGTTCATAGCATTGTACTTAAATTTCTCTTTTTCTTAAATTATAACTTTTTAAATGACATTCAGGATTTTATTCAACGTATTCTGAAAATCTTTCCCGTATAGATACGTTTTTCCATTTGAAATATGTCTTTTCGTATGTTGCTTTCTTTGTCTCACTTTCTCTATTAGAATTCTGTCGATTTGTTCGATCTTTTAATATTTGGATTTTTAAAAATTAAAGAAAATGAATCTTTTAGCAGAAGGAGTTAATTAATCTAAATCAGCCATTCTCAACCTGCGAATGAATACTGTAGTTAATTAATGACAAAAATTTTTTATTTCAGATATAAATTAAAAATGATTTTATTAATATATCTCATCTGTATCAATGCCTTTTATGGTGTGTGGACTGAAGATGAGGAAACGACTAGTCCCGCTATTATTTACCAATGTCCTAACAGTCAGTATTTTATATTTCCTTGTAAATGTCTTTCTGGAAAATCGAATGGAGTCACCATTCTATGTGAGAAGGCCAACTTGGCCATGCTAGCGGTTGGAATTAGTAATGTCGATTTACCTATTCGAAATTTAACCATAACCAATTGTGCCATAAGTAAACTTTTTGGTGATCTTTTCCGAAATTTAAACGTGAGTCAGCTTCATGCCACACATAACGGCATTAAAGAGTTGAGTGATGATGTATTCTCTTATTTGAACGAATCGTTACAAGTTCTAGATCTTCACGGTAATCAGCTGGAATGGGTTCCTACCGCTGCTATACATAAGTTAAGAAACTTAAAAGTAATTAATCTATCTAAAAATCAAATACAAATCGTAACAGCTAACACATTTTCTTCGTTACCTTTACTAGAAGAGATATTCTTGAACGATAACAACATAATAAAGATGGAACCTGGAAGTTTGAACGGATTGAGACGTTTAGAAAGGCTGCATCTACATCATAACAACATATTTAACATCGAAAAAAACTCTTTTAGACAACTGATAAAGTTAAAATACCTGGACATGTCGTATAATAGTATTTCGAAGCTCGATAAAAACGACTTCCGCGATCTTACTAATTTATGGTTTTTAAATATTTCGAATAATCAACTAGATTCTCTTCCGAGATCTATGTTTGTCAGAAATGTTATGTTGAGAGTTTTAAATATTTCTAATAACTATTTATCGAGTATGGACGCTTACATGTTGAGAGGATTGAGATTTTTGAGAGATATATATCTCCGTGAGAATAAAATTAAAACTATTGCGAGAAGGACATTCGCATCGGCCACACGTTTGAGAACTCTCGATTTGAAAGGTAATCTTCTGGAAGATATAGGCTACGAAATGTTTAAAGACTTTAACTGGTTGGAAGTTTTAGATCTCAGTTACAATAAAATCTCAAAAATCGCCAGTGCCGCTTTTAACAAAATGTATCAAGTTTCTATCGATATGAGCCATAATAATATTAGTTATATAGGAAAAAGTGCATTCACGGAATTGTCCAACGTCACCACCTTCGATCTTTCCTATAATAACATCGCCGAAATTCCTAACGAAGCCTTCGAAATTAGCGATGTGAATATTTTGTTATTAAATCACAACAATATCAGCGATCTAAGTAAAGTTCTAATTACTAATTTAACTGGAATTAAAATATTTAATGCCACTCATAATCGGATAACAGAACTGAACAGGAAATCTTTCACATCAAAGAGATTATACGAATTGCATACGATAGATCTCAGTTATAACAACATCACCGAAGTAACCGGAAGTGTTTTCGAAAAATTTGCCAGTATACGTTTCATTTTTCTTCATCACAACCAAATTCGTAAAATCGGTTATTCCAGTTTTGGTACTCTTCCAACCTTATTAGAATTGGATGTCAGTTATAATAATATTACCGATGTCAGTTCTTCCGGATTTTCTAGTCTGGTGTCTGTACGAACGTTATACGTGCATCGGAACAGAATCAGGAAAATGTTTACTATACCTATTGCACTGAACGAACTTCATCTCGAACATAACAATCTCTCATACGTTCGTCCCGGTTCATTCCCACAAATGAATTCTTTGTTGCATTTATACCTCGATCACAACAAACTCAACAAGCTAGAAAGTGGATCCTTTTCCAATTTGATAACTTTACAAACTCTGTCTTTAAGCCATAACAACATATCGGAAATACCATGGCAAGCTTTGAAGGATTTAAGCGCTCTTCAATATCTTTATTTTCATAATAATAGCATTACAAAGTTAAATAAAAAGGCATTCGGTAATCTACCAGTCGTGTTTCATCTACGTCTCGACTATAACAGTCTAAATAATGTTAGCGAAAATGCTTTCGAAGGCATGTTACAGTTGTTAGTTCTCAACATGAGTCACAATCAACTAACTACCCTTCCTCCCGATGCATTCAAAGGATTAGTTTCGCTAAGAAAGGTAGATCTCTCGTATAATAATTTATTAAACTTGGAAAATAAAACTCACGGATTGCTGGAAAGTTTGCTCTCTGTGGAAGTTATTAACGTTTCCAATAACAGGATATCAGGAGTGACGGATCGAACTTTTCCCAGATCTCCTTATATCCCTTACAAGATCCGATATGTAGACTTAAGTAATAACTTCATTCCTATAATCACTAAAACATTTGACGACGGACTGAAAAAAGTCCAAGTGCTAAATCTTCGAAACAATATCATTAATGAAATCACTCCCAATGTATTAAAAAATATGACTCGACTACAAACACTCGATTTATCTTCTAACCAGTTAACAAGATTACAACCTTTGGTATTTGGTACCATAGAAAACTTGACGGTACTACAATTACAAAATAATAAACTTTCTTCCATATACGTTCAAGATTTACTGAAGTTGAACAGCTTAGAAATCCTCGATATGAGTAATAATCAACTATCCGAATTTTACGAATCATTTTTTCCCGCCATAAAAAACGGACTTCGACTCTTTTACCAAGGTGAGCACGCAATTAATTCTTAATAACTCATTGTTTTTTTTTACATTTTTGTCATACGTCATAACGGTTAATTAAAAATTATCAAAAAGAACGAATTTTTAAACCATATCCGCTTACGTAAGCTGGATCTGGCGTAATAGTACTTATCGCCAATAGATGGCGACAGTGAAGTAATTTTTTATTTTTTTTTAATAGAAATTTTAATGAATTTTTTTAATTATAAGAAAATAATTAATGAAAAACTGTATAAATTTTACCTTATTTTATTTTTATAATTAAATTAAGTAGAAATTAATTTAAACTTTGACAAAATCCGATAAGAGATGGCGTCATAAGTAAAGGTTTTATTTAATCGGTGAATTTCGTGCGATTTCATACACCGACTTCATAAAGCCAAATCTAATTTATTAATATTCCAGGTAATCCAATAAATTGCGATTGTAGACTAAAGCGTCTGGTGCACTGGATGAATAAGCATCCCAATTCTAGCGAATGGAAAAACGTCAAGTGCGATCAACCTCCTAATTTAGCCGATCGTCCGTTAAACGAAATTAACGAAGAGCGTCTAATATGTGCGGGAGCGGGTAATATACCAGAAGACGAATTTATTAATCCCGATTTGATATATCGAGGTGTAGAGACCAAAGAAGATGGAGAGAACAGAGTGAGATTCGTCTGGTACGTCAACTCCAAGGAAGACGTGGCAGGATTTAGAGCCAAACTGGCTACCAATTCAACCGAATTATTGAGAGAAATAGATATTCCGTATCGTTATAGAGAATATACTATCGGTAACTTGACATCGGGGATAGAATATAATTTATGTTTAATAGCTATGGATTCTCTAGGGAATCTGAGGAACAGTTATCATTCGCAATGTGTTAAATTTGGTCCTCTATGTTCAGGTTCTCCTTCTTCTCCATTTAATAATTATCTAATAATGATATTGCTCGTTACTTTGTTTCAAATTTTATATATTTGTTGAATAAAACTGTTTCCAAAACTTATTTTGCGCTGCATTTTAAAGAATTCAGATTATAAAGGCCGGTTCCTACTTGCGGAAAAGTTGACAGGAAAATAATTACGTATACAGAATATATTTTCTTTTTCCGGATGATTTCCGTCCGTAAAATTCAATATGTTCCCATTTAATCCGGAAAAGAATTTCAAAAGCGCCAGCTATTGGTGATAGCCTTATCTTCTGATGTCATACTTTCAAAATTATTTCTTGATTCTGAATCCTGTTGCCTTCCATGCTTAAATCTCTTTCCATTCGGTGATTGTGTGCGTCACAAATGACGTCGCTCACAACGACACGCTATTGGTTTAAAATATTCTTTTTCTGGATCACATTACGGAAAAGTTAAAAGTTGCTCAACTCTATATTCCGGATACTTTCTGCACTGAATATACGGAAAATTTTCGAATTTTCCGTTTCCGGAATATTTTTTACGTAGTACTTTTCCGTAAGTGGGAACCGGCCTTAAGAGTTTCCATCAAGTTCGTAGCGGTTTAACTTCAATTTTTATGAACATTTACCTTTTATAATTAATTCGACTTAATAGGTTGATAAAGTAATTTTATACACTGGTGAAATTTTATAAAACTCTCTAAATTTTTCGATTTGGAAAATTTTCGGTATAGATGCTTTATAATGGTGCGGTGTTATTATAGTCTATAACTCGCGTATCGGTTGTTATTTAAGTAATAAAGAAACAAAAATCCCTAAAAAAAGAATATTGATTTTTATGACGGGCCTATTATATTTTATGAAGTATTATTTTATAAACTTCCATTATAACGATAAAGATTTGACGTTAAACAATATACTTCGTGTCATTGCTCAACAACGACTATAATGATAGCTTTAGACTCGAAGATAAAACGATTTGGTTGACAGAAAGACATAAAATTCCTGACAAAAGTGGAAACAGTGACACTACTGTAGGAAAACATAAAAATTTATCAGCCAATTCCGAACGGCTACAATGAGAAAAGATTCCTTTCCATGCTTTTTCTATTAATCGATAAATTTTGATAATTAAAATAATTTTTTTTCGAATTAAATCGGGCAGTTTTTGTTTTATGGAAACGTTTTATCAAAGTTATCCAGATGCATATTTTATAGTTTTATGCGTTTAAACGGGGCTCTATAATTTCTTCCATAAAACGGGCATTTTCTATGGCAGATTTTAAAACAGTCACCGATAAATGATCTTATTTTTTTTTTTTATTTATTAAACCGAATACCAATTCGATGGTAATGTTTATATCACAATATTAAATTCTTTTTTTATCGTTTCTTTCTTTAAATATGGACGACATTCGAGATGTAAGCTTTTAAAACCTTCCAATAAAACGACGCATGACCGTGACAAGATGGTGATTTATCATTAAATGTTTAGAGATGAGAAAGCAGCGTTTTTGTAAGTGAATATAATTAAATTCGGAAAACAGTCCATAGCAAAGCTGTTTCCTAAAGGAATGGGCCGTTTGTTTAATTATCCTGCCGGACAAAGTATAATTTATCCCACGACTCAACAAGTGACCTTATAGTTCCCGCGTTCATCAAATTGTTCCGGGGGTGCCTTAAGGTGGCTGAGTCATAACAGCAGAAGGATTAGTCCAGTTCATAAAGCCCTACCAGAATTTCGTTCGCCATTAAAAAATAATAAAAAAAATGGCGCCTAATCTCACCCACTAAAATTTCTTAATTACGAAAACGGTTAATATTCTAAAAATAAATTCGTAAGAAAATTGGATAATTCGTCAGTAAGTTTCCACTTTCTTTTATAATCGTTTTTTTATTTATTTCTTTGAAGTCGTCGGGATTCTAAACGAATGTGGACAATTAGAGAGAGAGAGAGAGAGAGAGAGAGTACCGGGAAGAGTCTATATTTAGAAATATGAATATTTGGAGAGAGTGGAGTGAAACTCAAGAAGATTTAATTAACTTCACCTATCTGACTTTGAATATCGTGTTTCTTTTCTGCAATTTCCACTGGCTATATGCGAATGATAATACAAGAGTTCAATTAGATCTACGCAGGCGCAGTGAGTGTAATTTGTTTTGGATCCGAGCTACATTTCATTCGTAACCAATTTAGAAGAGAGTCTCGCTAGTAGGATTTATGTTGTTCGAAAATGAAGTGAACGGTCTACCAACCGAAAACTTTTCTTATCTACTGTTATGACGAAATCCTCTTATTTTCCGAGTGAGTTTTTTTTTTTTTTTTAATTTTTAAATTATTCCATATTCATTTTTTAACTTTCAATTATTAACTTAAGCTAATAATTTCAAGTATAATACAATTATTTTAATAGATAAAAAGTTATATAAAATTTTGCGTCATTTATTTTGTGTTATTAAAATTAAATTGATTTTATACATTCAAAAATGTAACTTAATACAGTAGAAACTCGTACGGATCCCCAAAAAAGTTCGTAAATGACAATGGCATTAACCTCCTCAGTCCTGAGAAAAATTTTGTAATGCATACTACAAATTTTCACTGTTATTCATCTTGTTAAGAGTTCTAAAACTTAAAAAATTCTTTCATTTTTTGTTATTGAACAACAAAAGAAAAGAATTGAAAAATATTAAATAGATTAGGCACGAAAATGTAAAATGTATGTTCTCTATAGGGAACTCCAGGACTGAGGAGGTTAATTAACATTTAAGGACTTTTTGGGACCAACTAAATAGTTCGTAAAAACGTGTAGTTCGTAAATTGGAGATTGGTAAAAACGCGAGTCTACTGAACTATTTTCATATAAAAATTAAATTAGATTATTTTTATAACTTTAAAACGTTATTTATTATAACTTTTTAACAAAAAATGGCAGTATTTTTCAGTCCTGAGAAAAACTGTTTTCTGTTTTCTATTGTTGATAAATTTTAAATCAAAGTAGTTTGTGCTCTCCTGTTAAACTAATTTTTGGCACTGGAATCGAAACTTTGAAGAATGTTTTCGAACGTTTTAGAAAGATTGTTTTAAAATTAACAATTTTTTCGTCTTTTTAGAGGATGATAGAAATTTTAGATGATGAAAAGTAGATAACAAATTATTTCGTAGAAATCTTGCAATGGTGAAACTTTCTTGTCTCACCTGATTCCCTTATCTTCTGTCCCATTAGTGTCTCTTCATTTTTCCTTGTTTCCTTCCCATGTCCATTTGTTTCTTCATCCCATCAAACTCTCTTCTGTTTTCGTCTGTTTGTTTTTTTCTTCTTTGTTTCTTCTTTTTCGTGTCTTTCTAACTCTCCGTGTTTACATGGCAAATTTAAATTTAACTTTACACTATTTTCTATTCCCATTCTAACAATACGAATTACTTCTGTGGTAGTGGCCATACTGGCAGAAATACGTCGAAATGCGAAACTTTAAGAAGAATAACCTATTTTGTAATTTTGCTGTTTGACTCGTGATCTTTCTCGTTTGTCAAAATGTATGAAAGTAATTTTAGAAAGTAATCCGTGAAAGTGACTTCATCGATATAAGTGATGAAATTACGTTACGTGACGCTAAATATGACATTGGTGAAGAGAGTTTCGTGTTCCATTATATCTGCCGAAAACCATTTCGGAGTCCTATCAGTGATATTTTCTGATGTTCTGCCACGATCCCGCGGATTTAATGGATTTATTTTATCTAAAAAAATCTCCAAAAACCTCCTTTAACAAATTCACAACAGGACTACCATTGATAAAAATCATCACCATCGTCATATTAAATTTTACAAAGTAATTAAACTCCGGACTTTTTTTTATTCCTATGACGAATAACTAATTTAAACGCGACAGGAAATTAAAAAATTTAATAACGTGTAGGAGAGAACAAGGAAGAGCGGGGATAATATTGTAAAAATTCAATTACGATACATTATTAGCCAATGGATAAAGTAATTTTTTAATTCTGCTTGCTTCTTACTCATACGCTTGAACTTCTGGAAGAGGAAGAGAAGTAAAACTAAAAAAAATAGATTAAATATGGCGGATAACAAAAGGAAAATTGATATATGAGAAGGGATAAAGAAATATGTCATTTTCAAATCCAGGATAATCCCAAAGAATGAAAAAGTAAATACCAATGATAATATCAGAAGCGAAAATCCATTTTCGGCTAAAACTGTTGCCATACGAATGAACGAAACTATACTTGACGACAGCATCGGAAGGCAGTATTGACTCTATGGAAGCGGCGTATTACCAACTTTTCTGACGGTATTAATGCGCACGGAACAGTCGATTTCGATGTAAAAGGTAATAGCGTCAGTAAGAATGATGTCTATTTTTATGTAATCGTGCTTCTAGGTTTACAGTTTCCAATTTTGAATAAACATTGAATTCAAATTTACTTCGTTCGATGGCTAATCATGCAACCTTTATGGAATGACTTAAAATTACAACTCTCCGCCATTTTAGAACTATTAGAATCGATTGAAATGCGCAAAACATCATGGCGCATCTGATCATCGTACATATTATAGACTCGCAGATAATTTACTACATGTTAAAATCATGTTGATATCGTAATATAGCTTATTTGTCAAAATTGTCATTATTTTATGGCAATTTATTGTAAGATGGAGAAGAATTTAGTGGACTATATCATCGGCGTAGTGATATAAATGAATTTTGGCTCTGCCATAGATCCAATACTGCCTTCCGATGATGTCGTCAGGTATAGATATACAGACGATTCCCGAACAACGCGGGGGATACGTTCCGCGTTATAGGAAATCGCGTTATACGAGACACGCATTATTAGACCATTTTATGCAAATATAAACTTGTCTCTGAGTTCCAGCACTGATGGTATCTGCTAATGAGATGCACTTTAATTTCGAATATGATTTTATTGTGTGCAGAATGTTAATTAACGTGTTTTAAAGAAAGTTTCTTTTAATAAAGAAAAAGCAAAATAGAATACAGGTAACTAAATTTTAAAAAATATTATATACAAGTAGACTTCAGTATAATACGGATTCCGAAAATGCGGATTCGTATAATCCGACGGAAAAGTTGTTTAAGTTGTCATGGAAACGATGTAAATATCGTTTGGTTTTATTGCAATCAACGGATATGTCAAATGTTAAATTTATCCTACGCGTTATACGGGACTGTTTATAGTGTTGTATGAATACTCGTCGCATTATAGGGGAGGGCGTTATACGGGAGTTTACTAGCTGTAATTTAAAGCTATTATTACATAAATTAAAAAACGATGGTAAGTATAAATTACACTTTATCTTCTCGCTTAAATATTATAATTCTTATAATATTTTATATACAGTTTTAAATAATTTTCATAACATAAAACCTTTCTTTAAATATTCCAAACGATACGTTATGGACATAATTAATCATAACTGTCTGAAAACCTTAAGAAGATAAGTAAAATAGTAGTAAATGAGTAGAGAAGTGCACTAATGTCTCGCAGATGTCTATTCGGATGAAGAAAGCCTCATCAATCATCGCATTGTTTGCCATAGATGAAGATTCGTCTGTTGCTTAAAGATTATCAGCCGAATTTAAATATAATTAACGTGTTTACAGAACCTCAATGTTTAATAAGTAACTTAATTCGTTTGGAAGTAATCATTTGCCACGCAATCCATAACTTTTATACATATATTTTTCTATAGATTTACCGGAAATGCGTAAATTAAACTTATTTTTATTTATCCAAACAACAACAACTATCGATTTTTGATAATTATAGAAGGACATTTCGTTCTAACGAGGTGACGCTATACGCGAACACTTCGTTAATTAAGATGCGGGTCCAAACAATCATAAGAAAACATCTTAATTTAGGGAACGTGTTTTCGTTTTCTTTTTTTTTTCTTCCCTTCTCAAAGAGCAATTAACAAATTGAATTCATTTCGAAACAATCGTTAATTCAATTCTCGACTGTTTGAATTTTAATGCTTAGTTATCTTTTAGTTTACATACCCACCTTCGAATTAATTTAAAATATTTCTATGGGAAGTTCAATTAGTAAAAACCCCGACTCGTTTAATCAAAAAAGTTAACTCAAAATTGGTAATTTTATGTTTTAATTGTACGCTTCCCCGCTTTCTTTGAACATTCGCCATCATATGATGTGATGAAAGATAATAAACTGTTAATGAATAAACTTTAAAACTTTTAAATGCTTAATGTGATTATTTCTCGAGGAACAAATTGAAATATTTAACTTTTATTCATAGTAAAATTAAGAATATTAATAATAAATGCACAAATTTTATACATAATAACTGTATACAGTTATCACAGTGAAAGAGAAACTGATACAGAATATATTTTATTTTTTATTCTTTTTTATAACTTTTGTTAACGAATATATTTTTCTCACATTAAACCGTGTTGAAAGAGGTTTTACATTAATCTTACAGTTATGAATCATGCATAATGAGTAAGCTTTTGTGAATTCTTTATTCTGTAAGTATCTATTTTTGTTATAAGAATGCGAAGTAAAACCCCAGATGTTGTTTCTTTTAATGAAACGAATCTTACTTCTACCAGAATCTGATAGAAAACCAGAAGAAAATTAAGTATAACAGAATTTCTTGGTAAAAAAAAAAAATAAGAATGGGAATTTTTAATTAATATCGTATCTTCGTATGTTTGTAGTATATATTTTGTCAGATTTTAATTTTAGTGCTGGAGTTTGAATTTTAAATTTTTTCGAATTTATAAAAATAGGCAAAAAAATTTTATTAAAGAAAATGTTTAAATTAATTAAGCGTGCTGGATTTAAATTAATATTTACTCGTCTCAACTGAAAAATTTCGTCTTGGAGAACTACAAGAGAGTTTATAAAATACGTCAGACATTTATTTTAAAAAGTCTGGACAATAATTTGCATTAAATTACCACTTTGGAATATAAAATTTAAAAGGTTTTTAAAGAAGAAGAAGGGGGAAAAAAAGATGGTTTCGATCATTTGTCAGAAAAGCTAGCTGTTTAATGCCGCCAAGATTCTACTTTAACACTTCATCTCCACAACTATCTGTAATATAATCATAGAGCACAAAGCCAAACTTTACTAAAGAAGTTAATTTTCTTCGAGTTAAAATTCGTCAGAGGCTGTGAGGTTTCACTCACAACAGCCTTTATTCTATCAGAAACCCCACTGAAAGTCATTCTTTGTTGTGTGAACACAGAAACTCCTAAGTAGATTAGGCGTCTTTCTTCCGCCAAAATCTCACTGTCGTCGGCTGTAACAGAAGTTAGAGATGGCAATCATTGCTTATCTGCTCCCAACTGTCCAATTTCCTTCAGTTAGAGTAATCGAATTTCTTTTTCACATTTATTGAACATCACTAGATGTTTAGAACAAGTAGAAAGAGTTAAAATTAATTGCAGTCCAGATTTATATAATAAAATAATCCACCGAGTAACGCGATTATTAACTTACCTAGTCAGAATTTCTAGAAAATCTTCGGAAGACACTACTCAGAAAACAGTTGGTGATAAATTTTCAATCCCAACCAAGGGTTACAGCGCGACAATCCTCAGTCACATCCGACTTAAAGAATGACAAATTTCCAGAAAAGATAGCCTTATAAATTCAAAACAATTACCTGGTTTAACATCTAAAATTAAGTACATAATATCCGTCCATTCATCTCCGGTTTCGACCTAAAATTTCTAATTTTAAATTACTCTTTAAATTATTTCTGAAAGCATTGTTAATGAACAAATTCGATTGGATCGTAACTTTATATTATTAATCTATATAAATAATCGATTTATTTTCAACACATAAATCACGTAAAATAACCTTAACTATTCAAACGTAATAGGTAAATTATATAAAATCGAAAGCTCATTTTTAATTTTAAAGATGACGATCTATCAAAAGAAAGTTCAATGTTTGAAATCTATGTTCCAGATTGTTCGATAAATTTACTTAAGGTACTAAAGGCGCGTTATTCTCCATATAATAAATCTTCGTTGATTGTTGTATAGACGGTGCAACGGTTGGGTCCAATTTTTAATCTTACTCCAATATTCAGGAACAGGAATGTGTGTCACATCTAGCAAAGGATGACAATTTTTTTTTTCTCCTTCCATTGTTCCATCAAGTTGGCAATACTCCAATATATTCATCTCACAGGTTTCTGCTTCCGAACGTCACATTAATCCTAAATTTTAAAAATCGACAAAAATTTAAAAATTTTTAATCTATTAAAATAGACAATAATTTATTTTATCAATAAATAATTTTATTATTATTTTTTAATTATGGGCAGACATTCAATTTGCAAAATATATTTAAAAATTACAAATTGTGTAATTTATAATCCATTTTTTAAGAAAGTTGAAATTCAATTGGTTCATCCATCATCGAAAATTAAATATAAACCATTCAAATTTTACTGGATCATTCCTTATTATCCAAGATCTGATAAATTTGAAGATTCTACACGTTTCCGTAACAAGATGGCGACCGTTAGAAATATTAAAACACTGATATGGCTTAAAATAATTTATCTCACATAAATAACAGTATAGCTACGGTACATGAAAGGATTTTAGATATATTTTACAACAATGATCTTAGGAAATTTCTTTTCTGATTGTATAGCTATCGAGCCACTCAAAAAATACTTCAAGCATTCAAATTTTATCCTAGTTATACTATTACCTGTTTCGGAGTCTTTACGTGTTTTAGTTACAAGATGGAGGCATTAAAAATTTAAAAACTTGATATACACTCTTTGGAATTATTTTTCGTTTCTAAGAACTTTTCTAAGGATTAGCTATAATGTCTCTCGTTATCGGTTAAATTTTTATCTATAGAATTTAATTATTTACTAGCATCAAATTTGTTTAGTCTACTGTCATTTTACTTAATAGATAATCTTAAATTATTTTTCAAACTATTTATTTTATTTTTTACATCCAATAATTTTAATCGATATCTTTAATTCTATCTTTTGGTAGTTAAATTCGCTTAATAAAACTTTTATATGTATGATAAATATTAAAAAAATCTCTCTCTTCGAATAAATAACTTTAAAACATCTGTTTAAATTTTAAACATAAAATTAAAGCAAATATTTTGTTAATAACTCAACAGATGGCACGAGATTCCGTAGCCATCCTCTCCAAACTATTTTAATTCTTGAGTAGAATTATAACTATTCTTTAATTTTTTACCGTAAATTTTAAATATACTTATATTTATGTGGAGAATAAATATAGTATAGTATGCAAAAAATCCTTAAAAGTTTCTAATTTATATAAAAAAATGACTTACATCCAAAATTTGGTGCGTATAAAATATATATAACGCACGTATATAACCAAACTTTAGGAAGATCCCTCGATTAAAAAGGATTTTTTTCCTGGATACAAACAAGTTCAATTTTCAACGTGAATCTATAGTGCTATATAGCGTTAGGCATTATTTTTAAAGTCCTCCTAAAAGTGATTTATAGTAAATTTACAACCGGTTACAAAGGACAACAACCTCACAGAAGAAATAGAGCTTACGAATGGAATGTTAGAAGTATTAAGTATATATAAACCTATAATACCTACCTTAAAATACTTGTCTAAAACTTCTCACTTAATGAGTTTGGTAAAGTAGCGAATTTTGTTACCTCTCGGTAAAATAAAACCATCCCTCAGATTTATCAATCAAAGAAATAAAATTCGAACTTAAATAGATTTTGGCTTCGAAACGAAGGAATTCCAGTGGAGCATAAATTTTTCCAATTAATTTTTAATTCATATTGCGCATTAAATAAGATTAACGCCAGATTTGCCCAAGTTTTCCTTATAGAAATGCTTGAATTTCGGAAAAAAATAAGATGGACAAAAATCGACAACTGATATACAACACGAAAATCCCCTGATAGTGAAGGTTTCGATATCAAAGTATCCAGTAAAAAAGTGCTATCGTGTTTCAAGAAAGAGATTGCCGACTTTAGTTTTATTGTTTATATATATATATATATATATAACTGGAGTTGTATATCGACTGAAGTAGATAGGAAATAATAATTAAGTTCTATGATGATGCTAATAATAATAATAATTTCTTGAATTTTGGAGATTGCTTCTTCTATTCAGTTCTTTTTTTTTTTTCGATTTTACATAACTTTATTCTGATTTGAGATAGGATTATTCTAATAGAATATTTTCAATTGAAAATAAGGTTCCTTTCAGGATAATAAAAATCTTATAGTGGTATTCATAGGAAGATAACCGTTTCTTGCTGTAAGGAGATACAGGAGCGGTTTTCAAAGTAAATGGAAAGATCTGTAATGACCAGTATTGCAGTACAGAAGGCCGTTGAGCCATATTACTTTTCCATCGATTTTCACTCCCACCTTCAAACACGCATATGTAAGAATAAAGGTCGCAATCACGTGATAAGTGTTTCTTTTTTAAAACTCCAGCAGCACCTTTCACCATAATTCCAGAAAAAAATCTTTTCCAGAAGTTTATAAACGTTAAATAAATTTCTTCGAAATGCTTTCTACCAACACAATAGCGACCTAGACAATAACAACGCCATAAACGCTTCTTATTTTCGACACTTAAATAACTGATAAATAAATAAAAAATAGATTTAAAAAAATAAAAATTTTCGGTGATGCGATACGTGTATTAAAGTATTTTAAAGTAAAAATTCAACATTTTAAGATTCTGTATGGTATATTTTGTCGTTTTTTTTTCTGGGTGCAGAAAAAGTCAAACGTGGCAAAACGCCAATCCTTTGTTCGTGTGATCACTGATTTTGTTGATGAACACAGTGGTAAAGACATATTCTGTCAAAAGTATGAAGTTTTATTGAGAAAATAGATCCGAATAATTTTTTAGGAAAGATTTTTATGATAGAATAGCCTTCAAAAACATTTAACTTCGAATGTTGGTGCAATCAATAACATTTATCTCTAGTTTTCGATGTAAAAATCGCATCGCTTAGTAGAAATATTCTTTTGTAAAATATCTCGTAAAATAAAATAATACATAGATATATATATAAAAATTTTTTTCTTCTTTCTGTTCGTCATTCTCGAATGACTTAATTTGAAATCTTTCTTTTCCGATCTTTTTTCTTCTTTCTGTTCGTCATTCTCGAATGACTTAATTTGAAATCTTTCTTGGAAAATGTTTTAAAAATTTATTCTAAAGTTGTACCAACATACAAATAAAATTTATAAAAACTAAAAAAAGAAAAGAAACTTCTAAAGAATTTTTTTATATATAAAGAAAACACATTTCTGTACTTCAGATTTGATAAAAAAATATTAGAAAAATCCTTCGCACAAAAATAATCTCGTTCTTTAAGAAAGGACAAAATTATTTTTCGTGTGTCTAAATATATCAAAAAATCACTTTTTCAGTTTTTTTAAATAATTAAATTATGTTAATAAATTGATTTAGTTAAAACAGGAAAATTACAACTTCGATACAATTTATAAAGATATAAAAAAAATAATAATAACGATATTTCGTTATCAAATTTTGATACATCTTTAATTTTAAAATATCTCTAATTGATTTTCTTGATTAAAAATCGACTTTAATCTTTAACTTCATTAGTAGATAACTTAATAATTTAATAAGATTAATGCCACATTAATTTCGTAGATAATTTATTCATTATCATTACCGAAAATATCCAGAAAGATTTTATATAATTTTTTTTTTTTTAATAAAACAAAGTAAAAAATTATTATTGTTCTTATTTAAACAATATAATCATTTCTATAATTTTCGGATAATTTTCTCAATTGTTTCATCATCAAAAATATTATTAAAAGGCAACAAGCTGGCAACAGGCAACACTTAGTAATCTGGTGGTGCCAAATATGCATTAAAAGCTTTCATTAGTTCGATTTTAGTTTTGTAAAAATGTTTGTAATAGGTTTTTTCAACTGTATTCGAATCTAGGAAATATCCTAGTTTATGATATACCAATATAATGTATTGATATCAACATATCTTAGATCAATAAGTGAAGAATCAGCATAACATAGTATCGCTTTCTCATGACAATATAACAGAAAATATAGCAAATTTTTGTTTACTGTTTTTTCTGTGTGGCATCCTGCCAGATATTGTCGAAAAATCCGGGATTTTATCCGGATAATAAAGCAGCTATGAAAATATTGTCAACAAACTAGAGTTCCAATTCTTCGAACACAGATTCCCAATATTCTACTGATCCACCACTATTAAAGGGGAATTTTAATTCGTTCTGAAAATATTTATGCATTGTTTGATTGGTTTAATTTTTGAATTTTGATTGTTTTTCGTGTGCAACATATAGTTAATTCAGTCCATTCCTATGCAATCGATATGACAAACAGTGGAAGCATTCGCTGACATAGAAATTTGTGCTGGCCATTCATTTGCTACTATTTGCGATGTTGCAGATCAATTGTTTTGGTTCAGTCAGCGAAGAATGGGATTCTCACCACCACAACGTTTCAGTCCCTCTATAAGTTTTTCTTCTCGGTTCGCTTTCAGATAAGGAAATGGTTGAACGAGTCGAATTTTTTTATCATTTTTCTGAAGTTTTTTGCCATAAGAATTCAAAAGTGTTCTTAAATTTTATATATATTTTATGTTTCTACACGTTACGTTTCGTTATACGAAGTCGTTAACGTCTCTGCTATAATAAGAATCGGATAATTTCGTAACAAAATAACGACAGGTTAAGTCAACACTTTATAATGACATCATTAGTGACGTCATAATGAAATATCATCGATTGCATCGTTTATGACCTCATTATTGTCCCGAACATCATTTCAATGAACGTACCAATGATAATCGCAATGATTTTTCATCAGAGATCGGTGCCAGTTAGCAAAGATTTAATTTCCTAATAAACATAAAAATGCTCAGAATTTATCAATTAGCTTCACCGTAACAAAATAACTCGGGTATGTATATCCTAAAATTTCAAAATACACACACAAAAAAAAAAAACATAAATTAGTAAGCAGTTTTTCCGCCGATTTATTCAAATAAGTAATTAAGGAAACAGAAGTGGCAAAGAAGAAAGTTTAACTGACGATATTAATTTTTATAATTCATACTTTATAGTTGTTTTATTACGAGAAGGAAGACAATTTATATAAAGATAAAGATGGCTTTAATCAGAGAAATAAAAAAGACTTCTCCATAAATTTTTATCGATCGATATTTATAGAATACAAGATGTATATATTGTGATAGGTAGGAAAAGAAAGAACATCTAAGCATAAAATAACCACACTAAATTATGATTAATGGATGCTCGTACCATTTTACACTTTAGCCATAAATATTTTACGATCACTTTACGTTTTAAAATAGTTTATTTTCAAAATTTTAAACTAAGCATTGTTTCCAATAATAAAAATTGATAGTCGATAGTTTATAGGATAATCAAATTTATGCATTTATTTTATTATCGACTTTAATTTTTAATTGCTCGTAAGGAATAAACCCATTAAAAGAATACCGAATTTCTTCTTCTGTTGTATGAGAACAGAACAAGAAAATATATATTTTATAAAGTTTCATACAATTTTTTTTTTTATAAAATATATCTTATACAAATCAGTGCGAATAGAAAAATTTAATATTAATTTTTCAAATTGTACGAATTGAATAGAAAGTAGGAATTGCAAATCGCATTCTTATAAGAAAGGTAATTCTGCCTTCAAACTTGGTAGGTATCTAGTTTCACCAATAACATTGCCCATGAAGTGACATGAAGAAGCACCTCTGAGAAGAGATACTCGTATACTTCGTCCCGAAAGAGCACTTCAGTATAGCTTTTGTGTGTAAGGAGGTGAAACCAAACATACTTAGTGGAGCAGAACAAGCCATTGTTGACTAGCCAATGCAGCCAAAACTTTTCCTAAAGATAAATTTGTTTCTGTTAGTAAAGAAACTTTCAACGGTTTTGAATCCAAATTCTTAAGATTTGGAGGTAAAATAGTTTTATATTAATGTCTTTGGACCGAAAGAAAAATCCTGAAACAAATATTCTGCCATACAGATACAGAAAACAAGAATAAAATATATTCTACAGTGAGTCAAAAAAGTGTAATATTTCTTGCATCTGTTCTATTTAATTTTTGGACTTTTTTTATAAAATAAAATCGAGTGCCATATAAATCCGTACAAGGCCATCGAGTGTAATGAAAATTCATAATGCAAAATGTATGTTAAACAATATTTTCAAATCATCATTTAGTTTAACGTTTTTTATAAATCTTAAAAATAATTTAGAATAGCATAATGAAAAATATTTTCATAAGGATATGTTTATCTGATAGAATTTCATCACTAAAAACTATTAACTGCATTAGATAAGAATTCTGGCAACCGCTATTGATTATCTTGTCCTTTCTGTTCTAGCAGCAGAATCTTTCCTCCTTCTTCAATTTGTCAATAAATGATGAGAATCCAAGTACTCTGGAATAGATTTTAGTTCTACAGATTTCTTTCTTTACTTACAAAATCAAGAAAAATATTTCGAGACAATAATTAAATTTTTTTAAATTAAAAACGGTATTTTGATTAAATCTATTTCTATAATAGCGTCGGTATTTATTTTTCGTTATTTTATTAATATCGAAATTATCATCCAAAGCCGCGCTTTTGTCAGATGGAATATTTATTTTGGTTTTTTCTTCCCTTCTTCCAAGAAGAATCGACTTTACTGGTCCAGATGTATTCAATATAGGTCTATATATATCCTTAAATGTCGATTGTGCTATCCTCAATATACGAGGTCAGCTTCCATCATCGACAGAGTCATAAGTATAGATGGAGATATCCGGATTTACTGATCGTAGTTATACATTTTGTTATGGGATAAGTTCTAACATAACGTTCAAAGTTGTGTATATATACAGAACAATTTATTTAGCAAACACTTCTATTCTGAAGGATAATATTAATAAAAATTGTATATAGATAAAAAGGGATTTTATTTACTTAATAAATCGATGTGTTTGATAATTATACGCAATTTGCCAGGATATATTTTGAAAGATATCCTTAAAATGCTTTTTATAGAATTACCATTTGTTGAATTTTCAATATTTTGTGGAGGTTTAAGCAGCTATTTTTCAATGCTTCTATCGGAAATGGTTTGAAAAGCCAAGTTTTTAGCGAAATGCACATAAATAAAAACGAAGAAGTTCTCTCTGTTGTGCCTTGGGAGACATTAAATGATGCCACACACACACGTGGGAATTACCTGATATTGTGTCTCCGTGCTAACATTTCAATCTCGTAGCTCGTACAGATTTACAAACTTTCTCCCATTTTTGTAAGTCCTTGTAAACTTCCTTGTGCAACAACGCCGTAAACCTTCCAGTTTATCTTCGTACAAAACTTTAAAACTTGTCTTTCTTTTCTTTATTTTTTTAATACATGTTTAGCCAATGAAACCTTCTTATTCTTCCGATTCTATCTTTGCTATACACAATAGAATCTATATTTACGATGCCTTATAAAACTCATTTTATTACGGTTATAAACGAACTAAAATATTGTTATACATTCTATATACAAATATCAAAATCAACAAAATATTTGGACATAGTTACTGGAAGAAAAATAAAAAACTAAAGTCTAAATTTTTAACTGTTATTTATAAAAGTAATAAAATGCTTAAGACCATCTTTATGTCTTTTATAATTTTGTCAACATGTCGTTTATTCGACCAATCGCTCATCTCCTAACAACACCTTTCTCGACATCCATTACTCGCATTAATTTTCCAGAATGTCTCTTAGTTATCCCATAAATTCCATAATTATAGAGCGACTGCAAATTGCATAATAATGAAAATGTAATAACATAAAATGGCATGAAAATATTTATTAAGTTTAACGAACTATTCTAGATTCTTAATGCTCAATTTTTATAAATCGGCCACGCATTATTTACAAAAATTTCGATGGAGAAAATATCTATTAATTCGTTAGTATTTATTAATGACACATAACAGTGATTTTTCTCCTTAAAATAAGGAAGACACAAACAATAATTGTTTTCCATTAACGTCAACCGTTATCTTGTTATGTTCATTGCTGTGTTCATCTATAATAAATCTTTTCGATAAGCTAGGTTATGTATTTGCAAGAAATTTGTTGAACCATGAAAATAATTAAAGGAATTACTCAAAATTAGACAGTATTCATTATTTTTTCTCGACTGAATCAATTCGTATTTTCCTTCGTGCTTCCAAACTTTAACGAACTTTTACTATTAATGTAGTTTCCAATTTTTTTTTTGTATGTGTGTGATTTATTCTCTTAATTTATGCATTTTCTTTCGCATATAATCTAAATTATAGATTTATCGATGGCAACCGTATCCATGAATATTAATAAAATTGTTTAATTAAGACGTCTTTAATTTTCTGATAAGAATATAACGCGCACGCCATTCTGAATCTACAGAAAATTTGAATAAAATTTCCAAAAGTTTTACGCTTTATGTTTAAAAAATTCTTTCGTAATTTAAAAATAAAATTAGCTTTGATGGTAATGATAAAACTTCTTGAAGGAGTGTACTTATCATAATTGCTTCGCCATCTTATTATTGCTAGGAATATTAAGTGGTTACTCTAGCTCTCACTCTATTAAAACCGTATAATTTTATTTTATTTTTAAAGTTTAAACTATAAAATTAAACGTTTATAATCATAGAAGAGAAATATGGAAAAATTAGTTTAAATATGGTGGTTTATTCTAAGAAACAAATTGCTTGGAAACTTCATCGCCCATTTTCCATCTATGTGGAACATTTTACTATTTATCTCTTGCATTTGGAAACGGTTACAATCTGCGTGGAAATAAATGGAATCCATCCATCTTCCAAGGTCCAACTTTTTTTTTAAGGTCCGTTTTTTTAAATGTCAGTTTTTTCGAATGATATCGAAGCTGGCGTAAATAGATTTAGTGGAATCCGAAGGAGGAAAAAAAATACATCTGGACTGTCTCGTGTAAAAACATTGTAAATATAAAAATAAAATCTCATTTGCATATTTATCTTCCCACTTTTGTTAATCTTAAATAAAACCTTTATAAACTAAGAGGAGAATAAAGTAAATCTTAAAAAGGGAAACCCAGTTTTAAAAGTTCTGATGGGGGAAAAAATAAATTTATGTAAAAGAATGTTAATTTTTTTCGCAAATCGTTGAAAGTTTTCGATTATTTTTATTGATTAGTGTGTAAAAATAAGTCCAGGCATTAAATTTGTAGATTAACCGCGATTAAAATCCATAAAATTACGGAAACTTTAAAACCCGTGAGAGAAAAACTTATAGGAAAATGATGGAATCGTGAATAGTTTAAAATAAAACTATGGAAATCGTCCGCTGCTAAGTATATATTTATAGAATGTATAAATAAAAATTTTACGGAATTTTCAGGCCGAATAAAAGGATCAAAAATTATTAATAAAATATCGAACTTTAATGATTTATAAATTAGGAATACATAAGTCCTATATTTAAAAAATGCTTACAGAATTCAAATTTTCTTCCTCCTTAAAATATGTTCGTCTAAGAACTCCTTAAATGTCGATTATCCTGACGAATAATCGAGTTTTGTTATCAGGAAGTATTATTTCAACTGAAAAGAAACATTTTTCAAAAAAAAAAGTAAAGCTTCACTCAATATCAAGATGTTAAAAAGACTTTTTTTTTTAAAAAAAAAAAAAAAAAAAAAAAGTAAGATTTCTTTTTGATATTTACAGAAACAAGATTATCTACAAGATATCTGGAAGAAAGATAAGGTAACTTTTATTAATGGCAAAATGCAAAGTAAGACAAAGCGTAGACGTTACGATTTTCTTTTTTTTTTGCGTATTACACTCCAAGAGAACTTTAAATGAATATTAATAAAAACTTATCTGACCGATTAGTATTGTTTTGATTCAGAAAAACAATAAATCAGATGTTCGAGAGCAGAATGCCATTTCCCGTGTGGACGTGTCATCCCATACACCCTCAATGCCTGAAATAGTTGTCATCCATCAACTGAGCTTCCCTTCCAGTACTTTCTGTATCCGGAGAGTTGTAACAGAACCGGAAATAACACCATATATTTCGCTTCTTGAATTGTTGCATCTGTTCCAAATCCGAATTTCACAAAATTAGAGTCGAAAGCATCAATAATATTTCCAAAATTGTCACTGAATTATTTCTACTTTCATATAGTCAAGATCCATAATTCGCGCTTCACCTATTGTACAATGATTAAAATTTTATTTCCTTCTCTAACTTCCACACTTATATAAATCATAAATTTTTTCACTGTAAGAAAATAACTTTATTTTTATTATTTTATAGTGTAAATTTATTGATTATTAGCGCAATATAATATTGAAAACTTTAATTGAAAACACGTCACGAAAAATGAGATCATAAAAAAAAGACGAAATCCAATTAATCGCCTTATGAAACCCAGACTTGACATAGTTTACGAGTTAATCAGTTCTTGAAGGAGAACGTTCGGATTGTTCCGAGCTTGAATTGATTTAATTTACTTGTTAAATCTGTCGGAAATATCAAGTTTACGAAACACTTCTACTTTTTAAATCGTTCCTAGTGAAATTTCAGTCTTCAAATTTTTAAAATATCTTTATCTGGAACACTGCCAACCATCGCCGACTATCTAACGTCAAAGCAAAACTTCTTACTCCTTTCATCTCCAGAAGACACTCAAAATCGGCGGTAATAACTTCGAAATCTTTTTAAAATAACTCGTTTCGTGTTTTAACCTTTAAGATAAAAGCAAAATTATACTTTAATCTAACATAAACAATACCTCAAAGTATCTTCGCATATTGTTAAAGTATGTTCACGAACTTGTAAAGATGAACAACAATACTAACAAATATGTATCCGGTATCAACTGAGGAAGATGTTTCAATAAATTTATTGTATTCTTCTCTAAATCACTACTAGAAATTAAACAATCCTAAAATAAAAATGATGTAATCGGTTGAGGGATTTTATGAATGCATCACAACGATTAAATTAAAAAATGCAAGATTTTTATTACCCTTTGGATCTATATATTTTTAAAGGGAAATGTGTTTGAAGAATGGAAATCTAAAGTTACTTCACGCCAACGTATTGTCAACATTAACCTAATAATGTACTTGTATATGCCAATGTGAATGAATTCTGTTCACACGTATCAACGTGTGCACGGAATTCATTATGTGTTATTAATGATTATCAATTTATATTACAACAACAGCTATTGATATTATCCTAATTATTCATATAGGACCTGCAAATTATGATAATTATTATATATGTAAGCTAGCGAAACAATTATATTTGTTATACAGTATTATATGGACTATTTAGAAAACCCATTTAGATGTATTTCGGTCGAATAGAAAAGATTGTTTTGCAATATTTGCAAATAAAATGATTTATAAATATTATTATGATCTTTTGTGCATTTTTTCAGTTGAACAAATTCGAATTATTCCCGTAATAAAAATTTTCTTATTGAAGTTATGCAAATTTGAGCTGATACATATTTTAGAAGTAGCCTACTACATCGACTCAAATTTCCATGCTACAGTAATAAAACTGAATTTTCTTTAGTACAAAACTTTTATTATAATCGAAAATCGTGGAAATAAAATTAAGGTCAAAGATATACTTAGAAAATGTCTCCAAGTTATATGATATTCGTGTAAAGAAGTTGTATTTCATAACTTTAGCGTAGGTAAATGAATTTTTAAGGTAATCTCTCTCTCTCTCTCTGTCTATTTATTCTCATTAATAACTTTTGAATTAATTAGTAGATTTTCATGAATTTCTGAAAGCATGTTCTATCATTAAACATGATTCTGACACTGCACCTTTACACCCTCGTCCATTTAAAAATGGCAGATATTCACTTAATGGAGGCAATATGGACTTATAATTGGACAATCAAGTGAGAATCCGAGCTGGAACTATCAAATAGTTCAATCTCGACTCCTAATTCATATTGATGACATACTTTTAATGGCGAATCTTTAATTATTCCAAAATAATGGACGTATTCTAAAAATACGCGATTAGTTTTTGTCAGGATTGCTTATTTTCATCTATAAGATATCCAAATTTATGTAAAAAGAAATTGCAGACTATTATCCTGAATTGTTTAAAAGTTGTCAGGATTGCTTATTTTCATCTAAAAGATATCCAAATTTATGTAAAAAGAAATTGCAGACTATTATCCTGAATTGTTTAAAAGTAACTTAATATTTATGTGTATCGTAGCAAAATCAAACAGGGCGATTTCGAAGTATCACGAAACTTTGTGAATCATCATAATGGTTCGGTAATGTTACACGCAATACAAGAATGGGAGACGAAAAATAAATTTCCACATGGTTAATGAGCAGATAACAAAATCAATTATATTCAATTTAAATATATTACTATTATTTTTAGAAACGATTAAATTTTTACTGGAAATAGTATTATAAAAACACGATTAACAGATTTTTTTATACAGTTAATTTTCACCCACTTCTGTAATCGGCATAGAGACGAAAAATAAATTCCCACGTGGTTAATGAGCAGATAACAAAATGAATTATATTCAATTTAAATATATTACTATTATTTTTAGAAACGATTAGATTTTTACTGGAAATAGTATTATAAAACACGATTAACAGATTTTTTTATACAGTTAATTTTCACCCACTTCTGTAATCGGCATATAAAACTAGTACATTCTTTAAATTTATTTTTTCGTTAATCTACGTAATTTTTTCGCTATTCTATGTAGCTATGTAATTTTTGTTAATCTACATGTAACTTTTCTTTGATCTACGTTTCTACGTAATTTTTTGTTAATCTACATGTAACTTTTCTTTAATCTATGTATCTACGTAATTTTTTTGTTAATCTACATGTAACTTTTCTTTAATCTACGTATCTACGTAATTTTTTTGTTAATCTACGTATAAAATATTGGCGATATAAAGATAAATTTTTAACAAAGAATTGCTTTTTTAAACATCTGTAACTCTTTTCTTTAATGCTATGGCTTTCGGAAAATTGTTACTTTGTAAGCTAGTAACCTTTATTTTTAAAACTAGAACTATACTTAGGATCTAAAACACATTCTTTTAAACTAAAGTATAGAATATCAAATTCCCTGATTGATTTTTAAATTTATATTCTCGTATTCTTCCTCCGAAATCTGATCTCTTGCTCCAATCGATAATTATTATACTATTACCGCTATTTACCGTCTTTATTTAAATCGATATTTTGTTAATATAAATGAGAAATTTTCGCGACAACTAATCCCATTCATTTTATGCAAAAATGAATATTAAACAAATTTATGTTTCGAAGATTTTCATTCGGTGTTATTCTTACTTTGTAAAGAATGCAAATTGGAATCAATGGCTACAAAGATTTAATTAAGCTAGTGGAATTTAACTAAAACCGCAAAGTTAATCAAACATGGTCGCTGATACTAAACTAGAAATATTTCCTTTCAGTCGAAATATTTTACCTTTGTATCTTTTTAAATCGTTCTTCTTCTGCGACAACTTCGTAACTCCCGCATATAGATCCGTTTGTAAAATTAAACCACAACCAGAGTATAACACGCGAATTTTATTTAATAACTTCTTAAATTAATTAAATAATTAATGTATGCGACTCATCAACACGCGGTAATTTAATGTAATTCATTCATATACATCTTCACTTAAGATTAGCTTTCGTGCATTCAAAGTTTTCAAAGTTATTTTATAATAATAAAAAAAAAAACAAGAAAAATAATAATAATCCAGACCTTTCCTACCAAACCAAACTTCAATTAACGTCTATATTTACATAAATTTCGGTTGTAACAACGTCTTTGTATCTTTTTAAATCGTTCTTCTTCTGCGACAACTTCGTAACTCCCGCATATAGATCCGTTTGTAAAATTAAACCACAACCAGAGTATAACACGCGAATTTTATTTAATAACTTCTTAAATTAATTAAATAATTAATGTATGCGACTCATCAACACGCGGTAATTTAATGTAATTCATTCATATACATCTTCACTTAAGATTAGCTTTCGTGCATTCAAAGTTTTCAAAGTTATTTTATAATAATAAAAAAAAAAACAAGAAAAATAATAATAATCCAGACCTTTTCTACCAAACCAAACTTCAATTAACGTCTATATTTACATAAATTTCGGTTGTAACAACGTCTTTGACGTCATTAAAGAATCTACTCCTATTCACACAAACCATCCTTTCTTTATAGCTAAGCACGTTATTCTGGCTTAGTGGTTAATGATAGCGTGCCAACTGCTATATACAAGTCTTAATAAGGAAGGCATGCAAAAATTCCCACCTTCTAAACTAAAAAAAAAAACCACTTTTAATTTCGTCCTGATAGCAGAAGTGGAGGTAGATAATTAGGCAGTCTACAGAATAGCCAGGAAGAACAGAAATGCAAATTTTACGGTTCTAACCAATATACGGGCAAATAATCGAGTTAAAACTTATTAAGAACTCTGAATCGTGTCTCTCTTGGATCATTTTTTTTAATACTTTAAAACTTCTAAAGACTTGTATTTTTCTTCCTCTTTGTAAGACAGTATTATTGATTTCAACTTCAATCTATAATTATCTCACTATTCCAATTATAAATGTAAATACGACATCTACTTATGTTTCCACCGGACACGATAATATGTTACGAATAGGAAAAAGTAGAAAAAAACATGTTTCTTCCATGGAATTTTTTATGTATCTCATAACAAGGTATGCTCTCTTCGATACTTTGCTTCAAGTAACTTATCGAGAGCAGTACAGAGCTTCTCAAAAACCAAGATAAAAATTTCTAAATAAAAAAAAAAATATATAAATATTTCCAGATCCAATAGTGGAAATAGTAACTTGTAGATAATTTGTGTATGTCTGCGTATATATGTGATATTCGATTGTTGATAAAAAGCGAGAAATACAATCAATCCTTACCGCTTGAAGCGAGAAATCGCTGTCAAATTCCAGTCTAGAGATCATTAGAATGTAATTAAGGCGCTGTATTTAATTACTAGCTGAAGCAATAAGTAGTTAATCATCCCTATCAACTGCATTAACTTTGTGGAACTTATACTTTCTACAATAAAATCTAATATGCCCCCATATCTTTGTCTTATCTACGAGTCTAACTTAATATTTATTACGAGATGTTTCTACCCAAGAGGAAAAACCTACTGTACAACACAAATTTTTACACTTCCTACAACATAAAAATGCGTAAACGAACAGCGAGATTATCGATTTTGATACCGTATATTATCAAGGTATCGATTTATTCGTAATTATTAAATTCTGGTTTAAATTCGCTGCTGGCATAATCGATGAAGTAACAGGTTATTGTTGGCAATTAAAATTTGAATAATTTTAGAATAGATTTATCAATTATGGGGCTTTCTTTAGCTATACAGCCTTGTAAAAAATACTCTTCGTTCTTTCGAGATGTTCTGGAAGCTGTCGAGTTGGTGGCATCAGCGATAAGAAAATCATGGTGGATTATAATAAGGATTAAGTGAAGGAATTTAAATCCAAACAGGTAATCAATCGATTACAGGCAGTTATTCACATTTATAAACTAGATTTTGTTCGAGGAAGGAAGTCCATTACCGGCTGCTTTTGGATCATTACCCCGCCGTAAATCGGGCTCCTTATTTATGGATATATATTTTAACGTGTAATTAGCAAAGTCCTTTAAAAGTCATTACCGCCATCTCCGAGTTATATCTCCCACTATCCAATTAAACCCCTCTGGATATGTAACGCAACTGCTTCTTAAACAATACACGGACTCACTGGAGGGAGGTAAAATGTTACGTCACGCTTTTGTTCATATATTATAATAGATCACCACCTTTCTTTTTATAAAAATATGACGTCACATTCCACTAGGGTTGAATGATTAATTTTCCACCTTCTGGCATTCTACTAGAAAAATAATTACCTTTAAAAATTTTTATTTTTATCAGCAGAGGTGATTACTGTTTATATTATATTAATTATAGCCCAGTATTTAATTTTCGTCGCTTTTATGACTCTCTAAAAATATTCTCATTAATTATTTCTCTGTTGCACTCTTTAATGTTTTAGATATTTAAAAAACAATAAGTCCAAATAAGAACACCTTGTATCGGTTATATATAACAAAAATACAACAATAAAAACAATAAGTCCTTAATTGTTACTGTGTACAGATGCTGCTCAGTTTCTGCCATCATCTTTCTCTGACTTAATTTTTGATTATTAATGTTTTGACTAGCAAGATTTATGAGATTAAAAACGGTAATGCCAATAGTAGTAGAATTATTTACGAGATCGATTCATTTTGGTGGCACATTCCTCCTCGGGTCTTTCTCTGGCATCAATATATCGAACATGAAATTGTTTGTCTTACTCTTACCACATAATATTCAACTATTGGTCGACTCTCGAGCTGGGATTAATGCCTTTCGGTACTACAACAATCAAACTATTATTTTGTTATTTGTTGTATAAACGTTTACTTTAGAAACAAAAAAGAATTATGAAAGTATAATTTACTGAAGTAGAAAACCTCAAGGACTTTTAGGATATAGAAATATCCTGGCTTGTCTTCAATACTAATGTTCTTTTTTATCTAATCCTAACACGAGTCAGAAAATAAACTCCTCCATCTGTTGTGATTGACAGACAAATCCTATGATCTATTTATTTTATCCAAATCCGAAACGGAATTTTGTATATCTTTTCCTACAATCCCGAAAAATACATTAATATTTAACAAGTGGTTAGAGGATAAAGTTACAAATTTTCTTTTCTTCGTTTGATTATATTATAAAAATAAAACATTAAAAAAAATCAATTTTTGCAGTCTAAAAAGATATATATATATATGTGTATTCTTTTTTTTCCCTTCCTGTTCGTAGAAAAATGCGAATTGTTCGAACAGGAAACTTTCTGTAAGAAAGAGAATTGCGATTGTTAGAAAGCAAAATATCTACTACACCGAAAACATAATTTTAAATCAGTACGAGATTTAAGAAGTTTTGTTTCTTTTCTGGTTCTAGATCTTTTTATCGCTTTGGCTTTACTTTTTTAAAGATAGTTTTAAAAGAAAGAATTCTCTCTCCCGGGATTACTCAGACTGGATTTCTCCATCCTATAAATCCTGTATTTTATAATATAACAATAAAATGCTATTTGTAGTAATATTTCCCGTTAGATGCGTAATAAAATATTTACAAGTTGCTAAATGAATAATATTTTACGAGAATTTTATTCTTCCTTTTATATAATTCTATAAAGGCGAATTTTAAGACGATAAACAGTCATAATTTCATATTTATAGCAGTTAGTAATGCATTATTAATTGGAAGTATGAATAAGTAATGTGATATGTTATTAATATTATATTAAACAGCAATTTATGCTTAGTTTAATTATAATTCACTACTGGATCACGCAATTCGTGATTAACAAATCGATGCGCATTATGATTCAATGCGAATTCGCAGAAATGCGACTCCATGAGAATTTTTTTCGTGTTGTACTACCCTGATAATTTTTTTTACTTTCTCCCCTTTAGTGTGCATATATATATAGAGTTATCGTGCGTATATGATGACAAATAATAGCAAAATATTCACTACACGCTTCCTACAGGAAAAAATCCATCCAAAGTTAAAAAGTCACGCTTTCGTAATGAGAAAATTGCAAAAGTAATTTTTCTTTCATCGAAATCGAGCAAAGCGGTACAAATTGTCTTTCCAGCCAACTCTTTTCTCCATGGTATGCTTTGTTTTTTTTTCTAGTTAGAATAGCGAAGGCGATTTCCATTGACGAGTTGTTGAAATGGTGACACACAGCATACTTTCTGCACCCTTTTCCCATAGAGCCTTAGTCGCTGTGGTAAGCGTTAGAGCTAACATAAAAGGATTACCTTTAGAAGAAAGAAAAAAAAAAAGCAACTTGGCCAAAATCTTGAAAGATAATGGCAATGTCGCCACATCCGTCTTCATTTCTTCTTCGGACGTTCGCTCAAATCTAATGACCCATGAGTTTAGGAGAGAAAGGAGTGATAAAGTAAGAAAGATCAACTGCCTTCCTCTTTATACCACCTCTTTGAATTTTTAAAAATACGCTAAAAATATAAATTTCTGTTTACTTTCTATCATTTTTTTCATTTCTTCGCACCACAAACATAAGCAGCGATGCGAATTTATATTTTATCTGAAAAACATTCTTTTTTTTTCTTTTAATTTTTACACTCGAGAAACTAAACTTTTTTAAAAAAATTAATCAAGTTTGAAGAAGGTTTCATTGTAAGTTTTCTAGAAAACTTTGATATATTTATAATTAATTGTAAATAATAACAATACGCGAATATTTCGGAGACTATCAATCAAATTTTTTTTTCTTTTCGTTTCTTTTGTTTTTTGATTTAAATTGCTTTTTCTAGCGATTAAAAAAAAAGTTGATTCTTAATAAAAGATCTTATTTTTTTAAAAAAAAGAAGAAATTACTTTGTTTGATCTGAAAGTAATTCAATTTAAAGAAATCGTCAATTAAATTTGTTAATTAGATTTAAAACTGATATAGTTTACCATGTACTTAGTGGCGAAATTAAGATAATTAATCGTAAACTTTTTTATCATTTAATTCGCCTAACATATAAATTAAAATCGAATTTAATCGATTTAATTATAATTTTATTTTTTAATTATGTTTAAATAAAAATTTATTCGAACTTATACTGCGAAGATACTATTCAATCAAGCAAATTTGAAATGATAGAAGAATTAAGCAACAAAAAAAAAATCGTTTTTTTTAATAATTGATCTTTATTATTACTTTTAATTCAAAATATTAAAAAAAAAGTTTTTTTTTTTCAGACAGGAAGGTCGCGGAGAGAGATAATCTTTTTAACATCTTAATATTAAAACTGCCATTTCAAAATTAGTGAAGTAGTTAAAATTCAACAAATTATCAGTGCGATGCGATTACTGTATATGCACGGATAGCCACACAAATATATTCTCTATCTTAACAGTTTTTATTAAACCAAGTCGCTTCAGAAGAGAGAGACAAAGAGGGAAGAGAGAGAGAAAAAAAGAGGAGAACGAAAATGTTCATGTATGAACAATTTGCATTTTCCTGGAGTGCACACATAAAAGAGTGAATTTTTTTTTTAAATAATTTTTTCGAGTTAATTAATATTAATCATCAGAATTTCTACGCATAAAATTAATTAAATATTTATCCAATTTAACATTTAAATAAACGTGTAAATATTACTTATTTTCGTTCGGGAATATGTCATTTTGCTTGTTTTTTACGTATAGATGGTGAAAAAATTATTTTTTTTATATATATATACACGTAAAAAAATCTTGCAAATTTTATTTTCCATCATATCTTCTATTATTGATAAGCTGTTTTAAAACCATAAATCTCGCTAGTCACTTTTTTGACGCTCGTCTACAAACAAGAATATCTAAAGAAGATGTTTTAAATTAAAATCTTCGGTTATCTTTTAATATAAAAAAGTTGGATATGAAGAAACCGAATATGGCGTGTAAAAATTTTTCTTTTCTACGATGATGGTATACTTTAACACGAGCGATAAAGCATTAATGAAGATATAAATCTTAAGACAGAAGTATTAGAATAGTATCCGAACGTATGTAATTTTTATTCAGCTGGAGAACTAGTAATATATTTCGACACGTAATAGGCAATTCAGTTCTTTCCAGGATAAATTTTACGATTTTTAACAGAATCGAAAGGTAGAGAAAAAGTTTAAATTAACATACGTAAAGAAAACAACACTTTATGTTTAATTCAAAACTATTCCGAATATTTTAACGTTTGCAGAATACTAAAACTCGATATATTATCACCCAAGTGGTATTTAGAGTGTATTTTGCATGAGAGAGAGATAAACTAAATGCAAAAATTTTTAGAATATTATCGACCTAGTCACATCTTTAACGTTTAAATATATAAATAGGTTTTTATTCTAATTAGATAATAAAAAAGAAACGTGTAGACGTTTCGTTAGGAATAAGATGACAATGATAAGTTAGAAGTGGAAGAAGTGGTTTTTCGCCAGATGAAGGTAGTTGGCTACTCGACCTACATCTCACTTACAATATAAATTATGTAAGAAAATTCTATAATAAATTCCCAACTCATAAATCATATGAGTATGAAAACAGGTGACTTTTAGTCTGCAGTCAGTTCGATCATCCATCATATTCTAGAAAAACAAATTTATCCAGAAATTTATTTTTCTAGAAATATTCTTCTTCTATAAACATGCTATAAGAAAAAACAACAATGCCATTTCGTCTAATAATCGGTTCTACTCCTGGTCAGGTATTATTTTACCGATTTTGAACATAATAAAATTGAACTTTTTAAACTTCTTTTCCAACTAAATCAACTTAAAAAACCTTTTTTTTTTTTGTTTGTAAAATAATATAGTCTTGTCTATATTTAGATATCCATCGATATTGTTCAGATTTTTCTACGCGTTACAGTTTAATAAAAATAAAAATTTATAAACTTTGGTTTCTTAAAATATTGACTGGTATATTTTAAATAGATAAATTCGGTTTGTATCAATGGAATTTCGATCTTTATTTACTGGAGGTGGAGTTTGTATAGTTCTTTACTTTAGCTGTTGCTGCCAAAAACACCCAGACGAAGAATAAAAGTCACCTGCCGACGACAACCTTTAAACAAGTGCTTTCGAAAACATTCCAACAAATATAAAGTAAACAAGAATGTGGCAAAAGTATTCGTCGAGAGCCTGTTTTCAATTCTAGTAAGTTAAAGTATCTAATCCCCTTGTCAAATTTTTTTTTCGTCCACGTAATTTAAAATTTTTCCGACTTAAAAAATGCAAAATTCCACCATAAATATAATTCGCTATATATATATATAAATTTTACTGTTTAAACTACTAAAATTCTTAATATATCTGGAAACAATCGGAATGAGAAAAAGTCGATAAAATTCAAAACATCATTAAACATTCATAAAGTTAGAATCGACCATAAAACCAACTTCTTAACTATATTGTCTACAAGTTTGGATAAAAAATGATTTTATTTAATATGACGTCAAAGTATTCCCATTTATTTCAGCAGCTGTCAAAAGCTGTTCTTCCATCTTTACGGTTCTCTAAAAGATAATTGCCACGCTCCTTGACAAATTATACATCTTTATAAAAGCACGTATTATGGTAAATGATGACTATCTTCAACAGTTTATCATTTATATCAATATAAAAATTAAAAATATTTATAAAAATACTCTTAGTTTGAAAATATTCGTTAATTTATGTTTTAGTATTCAAACTGCGTGAATTACGAGTCAACGTAGCGAGGTATTGAATATAGTTTGGAGTGTAGAATTACTTGAGAAAACAAAGCAGCGACCACTGTAATGTTATTAATAACCTCACAAATTTTGATTCCTTTGCTAAAATTCGAGAAGCGAGTCAGTCACAATGAAATGTCTTTATTATACGGAATCGTATCTCCGCTCCCATTCGCATCTTTAAAATATATCGCATTCTATCGTATGACCAATTTATATACCGTGAATGACAATGGATAGAAAGATGAATAAAATGTCATATTAAAAAAAAAATTATTCGCTTTCTGTTTATTGAAAATGGCTCTCTTCCGTTAATCATCATTAAAATACCTTTCTTTACAAAGCATACCTGGTTCCCATTTGGGAAAAGTACTAAGTAAAAATAATCCGGAAAAAAAAATTCAAAAATTTTCCGTATAAACAGTGCAGAAAGTATCCGGAATATTGAGTTGAGCAACTTTTAACTTTTCCGTAATGTGAAACGGAAAATGAATATTTTAAACCAATAGCGTATCGTTGTGAGCGACGTCATTTTTGACGCACACAATCATCGAATGGAGAGAAATTTAAGCGTGGAAGGCGAATATATTATATATACGTAATAATTACGTAATAAATACGTATATATATATATATACGTAATAATTATGTATGTATTCTGTATACGTAATTATTTTCCGCAAGTAGGAACCGGCCTTAACTGAGTTATAAGGTAGAAGTTAATGTTTATAAACTGTTCGATAGTTTCGGAAAGAAAGAAAAAAAAAATAATTAATTTCTTTAAATAAAGTTTTACTTTCTAAAGAACAATCAATCGCTTACTTGTAATTTTACTTTGGAGGAAGAAAAAAAAGGAAAAAAACATTAAGTTCTTCGTTTTAATTTTCTGTTTGGCGTTATCTGAAGGTAAAAAAAAAGAAAAAAAATTTATTTTTACTTTGTTTTTGAGTTATTTAAAAACGGAAAGAGAGATTAAAAAAAAGAAATGAAAATAAAAAGAAAGAAGTAAAAATCTTTTAATTTCTAGAAATATAGTTTTTGTTTCAAAAATTAAGCCAGATGAGAAATTATTAAATTTATATTTATTATTTTTAATGCGAAAAGCGCAACTGGGAAATTTCATAAAACGATTTTTTTTCTTTTCTTTTTTTCTTCTCTCGCAACATTCTACGAAAGAATAAACATTCGAAGAGTTTTCGCATTTAAGAAAAATGTCGAAAATATAGATATTTTCACTTAAATTGTAGTTATTCAATTGGTAATAAAAAAAGAAAGAATAAATAAGCAGAGATAACTATAGTTCCATCATTTTGTCGATATTTGTTGAAATCCTATACAGTAGTTGGATAAGAACAGATTGGAAAATCCTGTTATATTTTTCTGAAAATCAATTTGTTTCGATGGAAGACATTTCCATTTGAAGTATAGAATTGTATTCAATCTGATGATAAAGAAGCAACTTGCCATAGGACAATATATACCGTTTGATGCTTGGTTGGTGAAAGAGTAAAACTCGCCATATAAACCCCATAGAAAACTGACGTCGTATAGAATTTTATGTACAACATATGGACCATCTCCAAACTAGAAAACCTTAGTAAAAAAAAATTCCGCGATAAAAAAAAATACAAAATACAAAATATATTCTTTATCGACATTTTCTACTTTAATTCTAACGTAAAAAAATTATTTTCGAAAGATTCGTTAAACAAGAAATTAGATTATTTTCTTTTCTTCATCGTAATGAATTCCACCAATCTCGACTAAACTGTCAGCAGCGTTTAAATTTATTGCTACTCGAGCCGAAAAAATTGTTTTTAATAATTTTTAAACGTGTAATACCGGTAAAGGAACAGGTGAAATTAGAAATAGATAAATGTTATATGCAAATTAGCTTCAAAAATCTGGTGTTGATCATCTTTACTTAGGATCGATAAAAATAAAACCAACAGGAAGCATATTTCTACAAATCCTTAACTGAACGGGATGCATATTGATTTCTCATTACAACGACCGATAGGTCTCACCTGAAGAGCGAGTTCGTTTTCAATGAGAACCAGGCAATTTTTAGGATTGAAGAAGTGAAAATTCTCTAGCTAAACATTTCCTTAGACTTCGAATAACTTTGGATGTTAAAGGAACTATTTTTACTTCTTTTCGAATCAGAAAACAGAATGGTAAATGGTTCTTTACCGTTACAGCATTATTATTGATCCTCTTGATCGATTCTTTCCTTCCAGTAAAAAAAAATTTGCATTGAATTCTACACACGTAATTAGGAAAGCAGAAAAATATTCTTTTATTGAAGCAATAGTCAAGCCATTCAATCGGATAACTACGGTTTTACTCAGAAATCTTTATTCTCTTTTATATTCATTCGATTGTTAAAACTCCACTATTTAACGGTTTCCAATAGGAAATAAAACTATAAAACTTGTAATTGCCCCACTAAATTTTTTTCCTCTATAAAAAAAACACCTTAAAAAATCTAAAAACTAAAAATAATCGCTGGTATCCTTTAAAATTTTCGATCCATTGCTTTTAGCGAATTAATGCAAAGTAAGGGACGACAGGTGAGTTGTTTTCTAATGCAAAATTTAAGATTTGCACGCTTTAATTTTTATTTAAGCAGTGCTTTTGGACTCGAAACATCTTAAGTGTAAAGTAAAGGAATAAAAGCCAGAGCGACTTTTCCTTTCGACAGAATTTCGGCTATTATACCCACAAGACCTATATGCTATTTGTTGTGACGTCATAATGAATGCTAGTAACGGCTACATTATTTACGAGTGGAGTTTAAAGGGGCCGAGGGAAGGAACTGACGTGGATAATCATGTTAAGACGGAGGACACTGGGGACGACTATATAGAATAAGAGAAGAACGCGGTAGCTAAGTGTAATAAAAAGGAGTGGAGGTAACGTTGATGGCTCCCTAAGCTTACGTAATTTACGCTTGGGACTGGACCGAACAGTCCACCACGCTAGCGGCGATAGTTCTTACCCCCATATATCTTAAGAGTAAGCGAATATATTGATCTTATCTTCAAATTATCTTAATGAAGTAAAACTCGAAAACATTCAATAATGCTCCAGTCTCTTCTATAAAAACTAAGGGTCTTCCGAGACGAGTTCAGTAATCCCGTTAAAAAAAAAAAAAAAAAAAAAAAAAAAAAAAAAAAAAAAAAAAAAAAAACCGTTAAAAAAAAAACAAAAAAAAAAACAAAAAAAAAATGGTTTTCCCTTCGCATATACTTTAAAAAGATTTCTTATTTTTATCGCGTTGCTAAAAGACAATAATATATTTATGACGTAATAATGCAGATTTAATTGTTTGAAACTGAAAAGTTAATACGAAGAAGGTGAAAGAGGGGAAAAAAAACTAATTAAGATTTAAGACGAAGAATATAATAGGTTAAGTTAGACGATTTCGTTTAAGATTCTTTCGGCATCATACGTGTTAATAATGTGCGAAATGAGATGAAGTCATTATTTATGTCCTTCTTCAAAAATTGGATAGATTCTCAGATTCTCAAAGTAAGATAAATGTGCCGGTAATCAAATTAAGATTATAAATTGCTGGTTCTTGCTAGATAATAAATGAATTTCTTCAAATGCTATTGCGTCAATTGTTGAGATTTTGATAAAAGTTTTCAATAATACCCCTCCGAAGGAATTTCTCACATTCCTGGATTCACACTGGCGATATTGCTTATCTGTGAGATAGATATATATATATATAAAAATAATACTCCAGCACAATACAGTCTTTCATTTTTTTCCTTGATGTACTAGGTAAGCATTTTTTAAAGGAGATTGAATTACGATTCCGACTTCAAGCTTGGTTTGATTTAAAAGATTTCCTCGTATATTTTCCTATAAGCCGCATTTTAAAAGAGTTTTCTAAGCTTTGGAGAGCTTAAGAAACGTTTAATCGAATTTAATTAATCTCCGTATTAAAAAATCTCCAAGAGTTTGAAAAGTTAAAATTAACCCAATTGAGTTGTTCGCAGCTGGTTAAAGTTTGGCAATCGTGTAGAGTATTTCAACGAATATTGGCTATTAGATTTAACATAATTATCCTTTTCTTAATGGATCCTATTTTCTTTACTTCTTTTCTATGATCGCCATTAATAGATATAATTCGGAAGTATGTCGCATTCCTATATTTAGGATAATAGATTCGATTTATTATTTCAGAAATGCACTTTTCTTGTTCTGTTAGAGAAAGTCTTTCAGTTCTCGACTAACAATAAAAACTCAGATGACAACAGACAAAATCCGACATTGTTATACTTCTTAGAAGAATTTTTTAATAAAAAAAATACAGACTACTTTAAATAAAGTTGTGATTTGTAAACCAAAATATTAGGGAATCGTGCAAAATATTTACGTTGATAAGTTTTTTCTAAATAAATTTTCATGGTAAATAAGTAAGTATTATGATTTATGAATTGCTTTTGTAAGATAATTTAATTCTTCTTCGATTTTCGAGAATCTTCAAAATATTAATCAAAATGCCGAATGACATTTTTGATTAATATCGGCGGATCGAATGAAAAAGAAAGAAAAGCGATTAAATTTATGTCGAAATAATAAACTATCGTTATACTCTACCAACAACGGAATTGGATAAATAATTACGTTTTCATTTTTCTAGTAAAAATCTAACTTCAAAGACAACAGAAACAACAACCCATTCCCGTCATTCTTTGTAGTAATTATCTTGTCTTTGGCAACGTCCGTTACTTTGGAACATCGATTTATCTCGTCTCAGCTTTTCTCTTTCCTCAGTAATTCCGGTCAAACGACAATCACACTCCTAACCGTTTCCAGCATATATAAAAACTCCAATTTCACACTCCAGCACGTCACGTGATCATTTTTCACTAGAAAACTTTAGAACCGATTTTAGTGGATGATCAATCTTTCCATTCTATTGGTTCGGGATTTTGATTAAGGTTAAATTATAACGGGGTATAGCCGACACTTCTATACTCTACCAGAGAGCTCTCGTGTACTTCTGATAGAGATTATGATCTTAAACGTGTATCCGCAATCGCTAGTGCGGATTTTTTTCCCTTTTCATATATATTTTTTTTCCTCTTCTCCGATGATGTCGTAAGAGAGAGAATCATGCTCGGCATACGTAAAAGATTAGCAACGTGAACTTTAGAGATAACCTTCTTGCCATTCTTGGGAGTTGTCGAATGATTATCATTCGGCATCATGCCAGTTTTCGGATGAGAGTAGAAATTTCGTAGTAAAGCGTTTCCTTTCAGTAGTAGTAAATTAAGCTCGGTCACAGTAACAGTCAAAATATATAGGTTATAGCAGTTAAATATGAAAAGGAAGCCTGGGGAAATATTAGAAAGTGGTAGACGATGTTTCCCAGTCACTTCATCTAATATATATCGTATGGCTAATTGAACAAGGACAATAAGGTCTGGGTATTAGATGCTGGTAATGACGTACATTTACGTTTACGTAACAAATCATAAGGACAATGGATCCGGATTCGGTCGAATCGGAGACACAAAAACTTCCACAAATGAGGCGGAATGCACGCTTTCTACCACCATTCCTATTGGACGAATTAAGCATATCGGCGATTTTATTTTCATGGAAGAAAGTCTAGCTAATAGAAGCCATTTATCCACCTCCCAGTGACAAATAGTTGGAAAGAGAACGACTTAAGGAGATGGGAGGTGCTTTATTCCCATTAGGAACCCTGTATTAGAGAATTGATTGTAAGTGCTTCTTGAAGCAAATGCTGTCTTCTCTCGATAAGAGCGAAACTATTTCCTAATAGAAAATTTTATTTCTAGTTTCGATATACAGCAGTCGACTGACTGTGTGAATAAAATTCGACCTTTCGAATCTGAAACAAATTAAATTGATCAAAACCGCTTTGCCTTCTTTTTTCTGTTTATCCTCTTCTATTTTTTACAATAAGGCAGTATTTTTCACCAAATTTTATCGCTTAATTTATTCGTGGAAATAAAAAAAAAGTAACTCTTGGCTACGACAAAATGGAGAACGAGGATTTAATCTGTTTTGTTAATTTTACGCTACTCCTTTGTTTGTATATTTTATGACTATCGAGTCGTAAAAAGAGAAATTTATTGGTGACGACAAATTCTCTAATGCAGTTTTAGTAGCGTAATTATAGAAAAATAATAAACTTTTGTATCTGATAAGAAGGATTAAAAGGAGGAAATAAGAAAAAACCGCACGAGGATTTTCTAAAGAACTTATCCAATCCTATTATTGCTGTGGTAGTAGAGTGACGTATGTAATCCGGCTAACACAAGCTTATTGCGCCGCCACAATGGACTTAATAAGTGACTGAGGTCAGCACAGCTCCGGACATACATCGTGTCCTCTCGCTAATGCAGTTTGTGCGAATGCTCTTTCCACGGGAAATAACAAATTGCCGAGTAAATATACCTGGCACAAACCACCCGTTAATAACACCAAACTAGAAATAAAAAAAAATTTTTTTTTTACTTTTAAACAATAATTTATTTCTAAAAATCGCACATTTTTCGTGTTGATAAATTTCGTCATTTTTTTCATTGTTACGAAACAAGTGTCGGAAAAGATGGTAACCATTAACGTGTAATGAAAGGTAACTTTACAACACCGTAAAAGTTCGAAATTTCAAAGATCAGAAGGAAGGAAAAAATAAAAAAAAAAAAAAGTCAAAAATAATAATGATAAAAAAAGATATTTATACGTGATGGCGATACCGAAAAATTCGCAAAAACTTTTACAGGAAATTTTAACGATGAAAGTGGAGATAATACAATTAAATGATAACGCTCGACGCGTATATAAACAAAACAAAACTTTTCGGTGGCATTGATTTTTTGGTAATTACTTTCTATTTTCTCTCTTTTTTTTTATACCAATTCGACATCGAAGTCGACTTTTATTCTTTTCAATGGCAAACAGACATGGCAACACTTAAAAAAATCTTAAAGAAGATCTTAATACGGTTGACGGATTAAAACTTTTCCATTTAGATCTACGATGAGACTAACTTTATTCGAGCGTAAATTTTCCAATAACGCATTCGGTCGGCAGGTGATAAATATTTAATTATAAGCTGGATGCTTTCGACCTCCGATCCCAGCTTAATATAAACCGTAAACTTCTTTATAAGGCGTTTTCTGATCTAATATTGTGGTTAATGGAAAACAGGATTAGTAACTTACTCCGACTAAATCACAATCGTTGGGTTGACCAGATTTGGCTGCTTTGTCATCGATGCCCGTGCTTTAACATTGTCATCGAGTGGCCGAGAGTGTCAAACAGTAATTAATAGGTGATTAATTGGGAAAGGAAATGATTAATGATCTAACGATCGGTTGTTAGAATAAAAACCAAAATTCTTTCACAGACAGAAATCACCTTTAAGTTAATTCTTCGATACTATATACAATCTATAGACTCGATCATCCAGTTATGACAGATGGCAGAAGTAGAAATTTTTCTGATGATATCAATCCACCACACGCATATTTATGTATTTCTGTATCGATACAATTCTTTACTCCCATTAAAAATGTTAAATTTGATATTTCTGTAACGATAAGAGGAGGAGAGAGAAGATGCTAAAATTTATATTTTTGCTAAATTTTTTTTTTCGGAACTATAAAGTCGATGCTTGTAAAATTTATGAGGTTTTATTATTTAAAAAATAATTATTCAAAAAGGGAGTAGTTGTAAGTAAGCAAAAATTGACATTACAGACTCGAAGATATAGTTAATGAGTAATAACAGAAACATGATAATAAAGTCGTTTAGAAGAAAAGTCTCATTTGAAAAAACGATTTATCAGTTCTCTGATTTGTAACAGATTAGTTTCTTTCATGAATATTGTATCAGTTGTTGGTCATTGCATTTTTTCTTTTTCTTTTTAAAAAATCTTTTATTTTAGAGTTTTGTTAAGACACGGAAATCGGACGAAAAACAGACGTTTTAAACAAAAAATAATAATAATTAAATTTATATCGAATGTTAACAAATTAAACTATATTTTGTGACAAATAAAACTTATTAAAACGATGGAGAAAAATGAAAAATCTTTACCAATAACTAGATTTTTTTTTTCCAAAACCAATATTTTCTTACCTTTGTTTTGCCTAATTAAATGAAGAGAGCGCAGAATGAATCTTCTATTATATCACTTTGTATAGGCAACTTTAAGGAATATTCTGTAAAAAAAATATGTATTTATTTTTTTATAAAGTTATATTTTTATTCGAATTTAATCACAAAATCTGAATTGATTTTAAAGAATATTTTAAAATTTCTTTAAAAATCTATCTTCCGCAGTCATGTAGAAACCATGCTGTACAAGTGGATATAAATAACTGATATTTTTCAGACATTTATTGGAATTTTCCCCTTCTTATTGACATATATGATCAATTTAATATCGATATTTACTTCTTTGAAAGTAATCTTATCGAAAACTCCGCTACAAATATAAAAAAATGAATAAAAATAAATGTATTGTTATTATACTAGAATATTCACTTTATCATTAAAAATCGATTACTTTAGGAAGAAACTTGTAAAATTTGCATGCGAACAATATAAAGAAAAGAAAAAAAAAAGAATTCTATTCATCAGACTATTTTACTTTCAATAACACTTCATAGTTTCATTAGGTAGTTATTAGTTTTAAAACGAGTAAATTTGCATGATTTTTAATAGAAAAATGAATATTGAATGAATATCGAAGGGGAGAAAATGAAGTAATTACGCATAAATCGATATTCGTTATTAAGTTTGGTAGTGAATTTCAATTGATTAACGTTATTTTCACGCGTTAAAATATGTAGAAAGCGATATTTATATATATCCGGTAGGTTTGGAAGAGAAAATAGAAAAAAAAGTAAACGTGAGTCGCCGACAAAAATGCTTTGGCAGACAACAAGACTTTCTTATGAGTTCAACAATAGTGTTCCCTGGAGAATAAATCGGAGAAAAAGGAGACGAAAGTCTCATCCATGACCTGGGGCCTAACTGATGTTTGTACCGAACACATCGATCTCTTTCTACATCGATATTATCGCCCTCGCCTTTCATGATCTTCCTGCGCTTAGCATAAATGTCTGCCAATGTTTCTGCCAAAGGAACAACTGACTTCCCCAATTGTGGTATATACGTCGCTACCATCGATCCGCTTTTAGAATTTTTATCCACCAGAAGGAACGAAAACCAATCGATATCGCCGATAATCAAATTAATTATCATATTTTTAGCTTCTGTTTACCTCTTTAAGATAGCGTATTGTATCGGCAATCGGATATCTGAGCATTTAGCGTATGAAACTCGTGCCCAGAGTAAAAAATTGCATTTTAATCGTTCTCTAAATTACCACTTTTACCAGATAAAGAATGACGAATTAAAACCAAAAATCGTGGCTATTTAAATTCTATACCACCTTTAATCGCCATTAATTTTAATAGCGAAAATTTTGATTATTTAAATCGCTATCGCATTAAGATTATTGGCCTAATTAATCATTTTGCAAACGGAAAAAAATGGTTGTTTAGGAAGAAAAGAAGCGAGTGACGTAGTCGAGCGAATAAATTATATGGAGAAATGCGAAATATTATTTAAAGATGATAAGAGAAGATAATTAGGAAATTTTTTTTGAAAAATTGGAAATTCTTGGCTAAAAAGTAAGAGTATATAGATTTATTTAAATTTATCACAGTCCCGGAAAAACAATCCAGAGTAAGCAGTTTGTCGTAAAGAAGTTTGATATGCAAAATAACCGGATGATTAACGGCAGAAGATTCCATTTTCCAGACGACCGATGAGATTACAAGATTTCCTCTTTTGCCAAGAGAAATACCGAAACGTAGAGAAGAAATGAGAAAGATTTTCGTTTCCAGCAGATAATGAACATCCGTGCAGATTTTTCCATTTCGATGGTCTCATGCTAGGATCATGGGATTAACCCTTTCTTATTCATTGTCTTAAGATGGAGTGGTCTGTCTTTGGCAAATTGTCGCGTGTCCTTTTTCTATCTTACTCCAATAAGAGATTTTATAATTTATCTGCCGACAAATTTGATATAGAAAACCTTATATTTCTTACCATCGCCATATTGGTTTCTTCTTTCATTCTTACTTTTTCTTTCTCTACCCAGGTATGGAATATCGCACCATCTTCAAATTTTTAAATCGTTATAATTCTGCATTAATGCATTAAATCACTAAACTGCGATTCTCCACTTAATTAAAAATTAATTTATTATATTATATTAAGCTACTGTTTGATATTAAATATTTCTGTATGGTTTAAATGCGCTAGAGAAATGAATAATAAATGATATTAATTTGGCATTAGATCAACAGACTAAAAAATTAATAAATCCAAAAATTATATTCTTACTGGTTTCTGTAGGGACGGCCGAGATAAACGCATTAACGTTTTAACAGTTAACCTTACCATCCATGTTTATGCCAAAAACAAGATAACTTTCTATTTATAACATTTAATCACATTAAAACAGAAGGTTTATAGCCTACTTTAGCAATAATATCAAAATTTATATATTTAAAAATATTTAATACTTTTCTCTATAAATGCCATAAATTTTTCCTTATATACTAAAGTCCTATATAATAATATATATGGCTGCAGTTATTCTCCGAGATCACAAATTTTATCGATAAATGCTACACTAGAAACTAAATGCCAGACTATATACATCGCCGCTGGCCAATAAAGTACGAATTTAAAAAAATAAATTTATTATTATCGGATTTTACTCGATGGACAATTAACCAATAATTAGAGTTTCTCTAATTACATGAGAAAATTCAAAATCGATGTTTAGCATAATCGATTATAGATTATTTCGTCGAAATCCTACCACGTAAACAAACCTGAATAACCATTTTTCTACGCTTAAATACTGTTTCCAGGAGCGTAAAATAAATTGTCGTTAATTTAAAAGAATTAGCTTAATCGCAATTAACTTTGGGCGGTAATGTTAATAATAATAAATCGTGAGAATAAATTCCTTAATAAGAGGAATCTCGTTTCTAAAGGAATCTAGAAGTGTTATGTTAATGTATTGATTAAGTCATTAAAACTGATTTGTCTAATATTAAAGAAGGAACAACCGATATTTGTATAATAGTTTCCATCTTCTTTATTTTTAAAGTTCTCGAATGTCGTATAAAACGTGCCAAACTGAATGTCTGTTCGAATAATTACGTTCTTGTGTTCGTAATTTGCAAGGCAAACATGACTACCCCTTCACTTCACGTATAGGCAAATTCTACCAACAGTTTTATCGCCAGACCGAAGACGCATGCTCGTTTGGCGAGTAGTGCTTTGGCTCGGTGCCAGGTACATGACTAGAAAGACCTGTAGTGCTCGCGATATCGGACCTTAAAGTGCAAAACCATAATCTTGCATTAGGAGACAATGCAGTTTTCCTGGCAGCAGTTAAGCGCTTACGCTTACTACAACCAGAAATTTTTATAATTAATCGCAAATTTTAATTAATTCGTTCAAAAAGGACTAGGGTAAAATATATCTTCTTTGGCTTCTTATAATAGTGTTTTTCTGTCGAAAGTTCGAGTGTTTACAGCCGTATAAGCTCGGGTCTCTGGAGAGCTATTGGGAATTGGAACCATTTTTGAGACTTGACAGTTGTTGATCTTAAATTATTTCACTAGATTTTTGCCAGGATTGAACTGTGAGAAAATATCCGGTCATAGTAGTATAAAGTAAGTAAATTGAAGCGGGAATAATCGTTTTCCGTAAGGTATAAAAGTTAAATAGAAAGGATTATTTTGTTTTTTTCTTATTTTGGTAAAGAAAAAAAGAAGATAAATACTGTTTAGACCAGTGAGGTTTAATCGGATGAATACTTGGCATTTTGTGTCAGTCGTTAGAGATTAACTCGTGCACAACACATGCCATTCTCTGTTCTGTCAAATAAGTTGACATTGGTTGTTGTTGGCCACGCCATCCATCAGTTGGAATGAAGAAATCAATTGGGAAACCGCAACGTTAGAGAAAAAGAAACAATTATAGTTTCAAAAATCCAAAGTTAATTCGGAAAAGTAAATTTTAACTCAGACGGAATGCATGAGAAGAAGGCAAAACGACGAATCGACCAGTTCTGACGTTCATCCATCAAACTCTGGCCAAGCTATCGATTCTTCTGTTCTGGGGAGAGTAGGGCAGAAAAATTCCAACATCCCCGCATTTGCATCACTCACGGTTCATTATGTCCGCCTTCATCCGTCTTGCCCAATCTTGGTCACCAAAAAGTAACTTTTGTTCTTCCGTTTACACTCTTAACATTCCAAATTATCTTTCTAATGGATAATCATCGGCCCAACAACAATTTTATCAATAATAAACCCAAAACTGTTTTCATTAAAATCTACATAAGTTGCTTTTTTTTAAACCGTCGACTTTCTTATTCTCCTGTTGAGATTTGATGATAATTTTATTTTTGCATATTTACGATTTGCAATATTATTATTTTTTTTTTTCCTTTAGCCGAACGACAAAAGAATAATTAACAGGAGCCACATAAACAGTTTTTACTGCTACTTTCGTTTGTATCGTGTTTGATCTTTGGCGAAAGGAGAAAATAAAAATTACTTCAATAAAATTGCGAGAAAGTCCCAGTTGAAATTAAATGCAATAATTTAACGAAGTTGTACTGTTAAATATTTATTTTATAAGACTAGAACGCATTTTGTTTCGAGTATACAATATATTAAGAGGGAAAGAAAAGGAAAAAAAGATAAAGTAAATAGAAATTTGATAAATATAATAGAAGAAAAGAAAGAAATTTTTATTTATTGAATTTATAACTTTGATATAAATTGAAAAATGTAAAATTTTCGGTTACTGTAAGTGATTGTAAATCATAAATAAATAAATCTATTATTGTTGAATTAAATAAGAATATTATTATTTTCGAGCAATAATATATTTCTTATATTGTTATAGTGCGGATTTCTAACAATATTGGATTTATAATACATTAAATTTACGATAAAGTGTGAAATATAGTAATTATACTTTTTTAATTTTTATAAAATTAAAAAAGTATAATTGCTATATTTGATACGCTAAATAATTTTTATCATTGGTTAATTATGGTAACAAATAGGAATTTGTCAGAATAATTTATGTTAATTACGTGCAGTAGATACGAACAATTGTGTGCAGTATTTTCGATTGTTTACGACATGAAAACTGTATTATTAAAATAAATTAGTTACAAACACTTATTTAAATATATGTTTGCTAACAATACGCGAATTATGTTCTCAGTTTTCTCAAAATCAGCAGTTATACTTTTACCGTGTTAGAATGATCTTATCATCAGCCAACTTATGCAGTATGCACATAATTCAAAATTACTGTTGGCCAGGTCTCGTATAAATATTTTTTAAATATAATGAAAAAATTCTTAAAAGAATAACTTTTACGTCTTTTCGTGCCAAAAAATTAATTTTATTCTTCCGATTTATTGAATGTATATTATGCATAGTTTTCTCGTAATTATATGGGTTTTGTGTATTAATTAATTGATATTTTTATGATAATTTTAAATCAAAATGTTTTGTTGTATTCAAGACAAATATATTTTGAGATAAATGCGACATAAAATCGCATTTTGTTTGATCAATGTTAAAGGTTCAGTAAAACGTGTCGAAGGTTAAAATAGTTTCTAACCGATCTTAATGTTATCCGTTCATTAAAAGCTCTAAAATGTAATCACCAAATTAGTTTAATCCTCTCGTGTTTTTTCTTTACATTTCTTTTAAACTTATCATTAATTATTTTAGCTTAAACGACAATTTTGTTACCAGCTTAAAGATTTATCCACCAATTAAATTAACCGTATTTTTCAGCAGAAAATTCGTCATATTATTGGATTAAATTGAAAATTTCACCAAATATCATTTTTATTAATATTAAAAATCGAAGTTTAATCTGAAAAAAATCAATAATTAATTATTCCTCTCCATAAAATATAATGTTGCGAAAATTTATAGATAAATGTAAACAAAATATAGATATTAAAAATATTTTTTTAATGAAATTTTAGTTAATATCTATAATTAATTAAATAACAACAACATTTAGACGATTTTTCATATTTGTTTATTCATTTTTTCGTTTTTTTTAACTTATAAGGAGAGACAAAGAGAATTTTCCGAAAATAAGTTTAATTATATAATGAGAGAAAGCATAATAGATCTTTAGGTAATAATTCCAGAAGAAAGCATTCTGTTAATTCTTTTTTTTTTTTTTTCTTTTTCTTGGTGATTAATGAATTCGAAAACATAAAACTCTAATAAAATAATTCTTAATTAACGAAAATAAGAATTACTTCTGTAATGATATTCTCATGTGAATAATTAGAAAATCGTTTAAGAAAACCCTCGTTTTTTCCCCTTAAATTTTTACTTCTACCGATAATTACAAAATGGGTAATTAAAAAATATAATGTAAAAATTTTATTTTTCCATATTTTTGTTTTATTTCAGTTCTCTGTGATTGAACATAAGTGGTATAATATTTTTATTTATTATCCTAAGTTGTAATTACGTTACCAGTGTATTTTTAGAATGTTTTCCTTAATATGTTGTTTAGAAAATTGTATCGCGTGTTTCTAAAACTTCTGTTTAACACCATCTATAAAAAAAAAGAAAAAAAAATTTATCCGTCACGCTACCACGTTGTAAACTATACAAATTTTAAACGTAGCCAACGTTGCGATGCGATCTTCAACTGGAAGAGTTAAAATTTTATTAATAGCTTAACTAAAAACTTAAAAATTATTATAACAATAATGTTATATACTAATTTAACTGTTTCTGGACTATTTGGAATTAAATTATTAAGGAATGCCCCAGTAATTGTTTATTCATGTGATTAATTGAACACCTCATTTATATGAATTGATTTACGCGAGGTTCGAGAGCAGTTAGATTTTCCACCTTCCTGTTAGATTATATTAACCAAATAATTAACGGTATCTACGCTAAATTAGCCAATATATAGGATAAAAAAAGGAAAGGTAAGGAAAGTTAATAGTTTAGGCGAAGAAAAGGCGGGAGAAGAAGTGCCTAACTGTATTATTGAGATTTCTTTCTTTCTAATTTCAGTAGAAGTGACAAAACTTCATTGGCGAAACGGAAAACAATTTTCTGCAAGTTCTAAGAAACTGATCGATTTTCACATTTCCTTATTTCGTGTTTTCTTTTTTTCTTTCTCTTTTCCCCTTCGTGTATCATACGTGAATACTTTATCTGACTTTAGAAAAATTCCATAACGGTGGAACTTTCCATTTCATAGATATATAAGAATAACGAGATGGACAACTCAATATTTTCAAAGAATAATGTTTCATTTTCCTTTTTTTATCGTGTTATTTTCTATATAAAAAATATATATATATAGAGAGAGATTTTTTTTAAATTCGTTTAATTCGAATATTCAAGGTGTTCAGTTTCTGAATTTTTTGTAATTTATCAATTTCTCGATATTTCCTTCCAAAAAAATACAAAAAAATATCTACTCGAGATGCTTTAGTTGATTATTTCCAACATCGCTAGAAATATTTTAGATTTTTTTTCCTCTTTTTATCGAAATTTTTAAACGTGTTCGGGGTAATGTAAATTAAAAATTATTAAAATTTATATTCTTTAATGCCATTAATACTATAATAATAGCGAAATTATTTTATATGTACGACAATACTCGATTTTACTCTTGAAATTTTTATTTAATGTAAAGATTAAAGAAGTTGATTGGAGATAAATCGTTAAGAATTTTTATTTAGTTTGATTCTTCCTTTGGTAACTATCAACGATAAGTTCAATTTAAGATTTGTCTAAAAGAAAATGCAATAAAAAGAAGAATAGTGATGAAAATAATAATATTATTATAAACATCTTAATCATCCAAAGTACATAAAGTTTTACTTTTAGCCATCTCTGATAAATTGCATCGTTAGCTAAAGTTGTCTAGTGTAATTTTATCTTGTTATAGCGATAATTCCAAAGCAAAATGGAACATTTGGCATCCTGGTAACAAATTTGTGGCATTACGTGTATCTGATATACCTTCTTCGTTGATCATAGGTTCCACTAGAAAGTTCGACGAGGCCTGAAAGCGTGTGCGCATGCTTACATCAACCACGAATCAATAGTTCTGCAGAAGGACTCTAGGACACAGCATCTGACAGTCACGGCCGTAACACGCTCGAGAATCGAAGCGTGACGTGACGACACGCGGATTTATTTCTTGTATGTGACAACGACCAGCGAAAAATTTGTGGTCCTATTCACCGTTTGGGAAATATCAAAAAAACAAAAATAAAACAACCCCAAAAACTTAAAGTTACCTGGTAAGTACTAGTAACTTTTTTTTCCCCTCTCACGGTCACGCCGTCTGGAAAAATTAATATTAATTAAAAATTTTAACCGTAACCATTCTATGAATGAGATTTGTAACTATGGTCGGAATTTATAGGATAGTTAAATTAAATAAGTTATCGGTGGCGAAAAAATGGCTAAAGTCGGTTCGGTTACAGCGAGTTTCGTTGTTAGAGATAGGAATTTTTTTATGTGGTGTGGTAATTTTCTCGTATATTTCGTTAGTTGGGCGAGAGTTTTGGATTTCTTATTCTTTCTCTACTTTCATTTTGCTCCTATTCCAATCGACCAGAAGCTTGATAGAACTTGATAAGGTTTTTAAGCTGTAAACGTGATTTGTGAGCGGAGCGGAAGGGACAAGCCGACAACCCCACGACTGGAATTGGAGATCGATGCTGGTTAGTTACAGAGTGGTGCAGTAACGATTGAACTCCAGTTTGTTGAACTGTCCTTGTGTTGTTTGTACCTGATGACCAATAACTTCTATAGTTAATTTTCTAACAGGTTTCATTAAATGCTTTTATTTCTCATACCATCCGAAAATCCTAAACTTTTCCAAAAGAAAAACACCATTATCTAAAAGCAAGTTTATATATATATATATATAAATCTGTGCCTCGGACCGAACTTTTATTCTTTTCTGGTGGATGGATTCGGAAATTCATTGAGTCGTTGGGTATTTCGTAATCTTCAGTTTGGTTTTCCATTAAACAGCTTACTTGTTTCCTTTTACAAAGTCATCTTTCGTTTTCTGGACTCTGTAGATAGCCCGTGTCACGTCGAGGTCGCCATCTGTGCTTTTCCCTACATTTCCTATCTACTCCATCCACACATCGCACTCCAAACACTCTGGAGATACTTTCAACTCGCAACTCGTCTGTCTATATAAAGGATACCTCTTTGTGTATTGGCTGCAGGCGAGATTGTGCGTATGCTGTATTAATACAAATTTTAATGGTTTTTTTTTCCCTTGTTAAGTTCGTAACTTTTGAAGAATCTACTTATTGCACAAATTAAATTACACCAGTTTTAAGCGCATCAAACTCGAATGTCATCAATGGGCTAGTTACTCGATATTCATCCACTAGTAACTGGAGTTATCATCTCGGAATTAAATAAACAATATGCTAATGATAATTCGAAAATTAATTTCAATTAACTTTTAGCTGTTTAAGCTTTATTTTCGATTGTTTCATTAGGAGTTTATATCGAACTGCGCCAATTCAGGTAAGATTAATCGGCTTTATTTGAGGCTTGGATCTTCATTCGTCAAATGAAACTTTAAGTCGGATTCATTGCACGTTTAGAATCTAAGAAATTCTCGTGCCAAATGCTGGCTTAACAAAGGAATTTAATTTAATTAAAAATTTAATTTTAAAATTGGAACTTGCTCTGATAAAAGATTGAAGTCTTATGGGAATGAGATGTTTTCTGATCCGATAAATATTAGATAATTATTTTAGGAAAAATCCTAATCCTTCTTAATAAACCATAAATTACGCTCAAAAACTCCTATAAGAATGCAACGATTTAATAAAATAGCCAGGAATTCGCAAAAATCAGTTAATTTTAATCATTTATTTTTTTATTTTTATACTTAAAAAGATTACTTTAAAGCAAATAATTCTGTTATAAGTTTTCGGAAAATTGATTTTTGTTGTTTTGTCTCCGAATTTTTATTCAAATTTGTAACCAAAATTTGCATACCTATGCAATATCTCTGACTTGTCCCGAAGCTAAAAATGAAAAAAATAATAATAAAAAAATAGAGAAACTAAACAATTTTTTTTTTTTCAAAAATCTTAAAATGTATAATGTTGTATTTCATATTTATCAAACAAAAATGACGGTTTATAAAATTTTTTTAAAGATTTAATTTTTTTTTCTTTTATATATTTACTTAATACATATCAAATTTTAAAAATAAATTACTTTTTTACATATTTTGAAGCCATTTTTTTTAAAGCAAATATATTCGAAGTAAAGAACATTTTTGGTTTTTGACTGGAAAAAAAAAAAACTTTGACGGATTTACCTATACATTTTTAAGTGTTATATTCCAAATATTTAATTTATAAAGCGAGTTTCATAGTTGGGGGAAGAAACTCGATAAAGAAGAAGAAAAATTTTTAGAGATATAAGTCAATATATCGGCGACTACACATTAAAAAAAATTTTTTTATATAAATAAAACCACATTTTCTAAAAATTATCAATAATATTTTAACGTATTTTTTTTTCTTTACAAAATCCATAAAAAAATATTTAAGACATCGGTAGAAAGATTTAAGTGCGATTAGATTTTTAATAACAGTCGAAATATATTGTCTTATATACACACATAAGCATAATTTGTATAATTTAATAATTATCTTTAAAATTACAATTCAATATTATCATATTATACGATGTAGCGTGTTAATTTTCGACTCTAGTCATGCACTAGAAGAATCGAACTCGCTGCATCTTATCTAAACTTAATCCTATTTCTGTGACACCTCGCTCGAATAAACCTTATTTATAACTTTAAGAATTTAATAAGTTACCAAAATAAACTTTTGTTAGAGAATTAATCGATTTACCTTAGCGATATAAGACGTAATAACCCAAACTATTACAAAAAGTATGTTTATCTTCCGAATGTCGATTTAAAATAAAAAATGTTTATTTAAAAGAAGGATTTTTTGAGGGGTTTCTTTTTTTTTATCTCGTTTGATTTAGGAATAATTGAATAAAGTTATCGAAAGGTTTTAGAGTAAAAGGAGAAAACTGACTAGCATCGTGTGTAATATGCATTTTGGACGCTTTGCATTTGTCAATAATGTCTGTCTGGAGATATCGGTGATATCTAATAGCCGTTGTAACCATTTGTTGTTATGTAATGATTACATAACTCAATATCCTGCATACAGAACAGAATGTGTTATTTCATAGTAACTGATGCGAAAACATTGCTTTTTATGGATCGATATCATCGTTGCACTATAATGTTATTTGCTTCTGTTTCATTGTTCCAAACATCTATATACAAATGGATTTTGTTTACTATTTTTTGTTTTTCTTATATAGCCACTTAGAATTATCCAGTTCGACAAATGGAGAAAATACAATATTTATGTCAAAATTGCAAATGTTATAATAAATATTTAATTTTAGTATTTCCAAAATTTAAATATTTGATTAGTTATACGAAAAATGGAATTTTGTTTTACTTTTTATTTTTTTTATACGCCTTTCTACTGTTTCGTTCCTTTTTTTGTTCTAGTCGATAATAAATTTATTTCTCCTTTATTATGATTTTTATTGAATTATAGCTGTCTTCTCTCGTCTTATACATGTTCGAATTTCTAGACATGAATAAGTTTCGAGTCACGTCTTACTCTAATGCATACTTTATTAAATATAATGTTATTTTATGACACTTTTTAAAAGAATTTAATTTAAAATTCGGAATTTTCTAACAATTTGTAACCATATCGAGTAAAACGGCGGATTTACCTATACATTTTTGTTATATTCCAAATATTTAATTTATAAAGCGAGTTTCATAGTTGGGACGTGAATAAGTTTCGAGTCACGTCTTACTCTTAATGCATACTTTATTAAATATAATGTTATTTTATGACACTTTTTAAAAGAATTTAATTTAAAATTCGGAATTTTCTAACAATTTGTAACCATATCGAGTAAAACGGCGGATTTACCTATACATTTTTGTTATATTCCAAATATTTAATTTATAAAGCGAGTTTCATAGTTGGGGGAAGAAACTCGATTGTTTCAAATAGTAGATTGGTTACACGAGTCAGATTATGGTAACGATCTCAATTATTGGTGAACGCATTACTCTGACACATCGGCAATACTCTACAATAAATGCTAAAGTAATTATTGTCGAATGTATATCGTAAACATTAAGCTCTAGGTTATTCTATTTGAATTATCGAAACAATAAATATATAGTTGTATAAGTGCACTTAAGTGTTCCAACTTACCTTCTCTACTTAAACCATTCCATTGATCTAGTTGGCATTAAGTAGAATTATGTGACATTTGTAGTTAAAGTACTAAATGTGTTAAATGTCAAATATTCCTATTTTAAGAGAGAGATAAATATATATTTTTAATGTATTTCGATAGCGAAGTAAATGGATAAAGAAAAGGTATAAAACAGAGAATATATGTGTGTGTATGTGTGTATGATGGTTTTCTTCCAAATATAATATCGGCATTGACCCTATCACGTAGACTTCTATTTTCTTCCAGGCCAGGTTATGATCGTCACGCAGTTTCAACTGTTCCAACAAATTGACTTACAACTCGACTCGATCCAATTGCATTTCGTGATTCAGTCCACGTTACGTGACAGACAAAAAAATTTTCGTTTATGAAATTTGCTGGAATTTATCATTGTCAGTGAATTTTCTACGAATTTTCATGCTTTGCTTCCATTTAAAGACGTAAAATTCTCTTCAATGTTCACATGCGCTAATTATAATGAGCTTATTATCATAAATGGAACCGAGTAACATAAAAGATGTTGCTTTTGATTGATCATAGTCTACGGGTCAACGATCGGTGAATCCATATAGTCTAATGTTGCAGTTTACGACCTCTTATGTATCTCGCAGAAGATAAGGATTTATCTCTACTTATCAGTTGTAGTTATCTTAAAACTTTTCATTCTTTACAATTTTATTTTTAAATTAAAAATATAATGTAAAGATTTCTAAAAGTATTTTTATGCTCAGAAATTCATTACGGGCCACCTGATTTTACTCGCAGTACTGATAGGAAAGCAATATTATATAGCAAACTATTGAGAAATTTCTCTCAAAAATTTCCGTTTGAGAACAATAAATATATCTTTTTGCAATAATCTGTATTCAAACATATTTTATTAATTTAATATTTTATAAGAACTTTATTAATTCAGTTATATAATAAAATTTAATTAATGATTTTCGTTTAACATCGAAAGAAGAAAATATTAATAAAAAGAAGAGAAACTCTAACAGATCGTTAATTAGAAAATTAATTAAAGATTTTTATTTTTTAATTATGACTTTTACTAATTTAGAAGCTGTCGTTTGGAATTTTATAATAAATAAATAAAAAAAGTGAAAAATACTTTAAATTTGTATTACATTTGTTTAAAAGAGGATGGCTAATGAAGGAGGTTTTTTTTAAAGAAGTGTTGTGAAAACTTCATTATCGCTTAGGTAGAAAACCTGTTACAGCGAGTTACTTTTAGATGTGATAGAATAATGAAGCTCAAGATCAACAAATGGAGAGACGTCATTTATCACGGTGCTACCTTACTCCTTTACTAGTAGAATTCCTTTAAATCCGAAAAACTATTTCTTTTTCTTTAGTATCTATAGTTTACCCGTTAAAAAAATTAAAACACTGATTAAAAGTACTCTTAAACAATAACTTAACTTAAATAGCTACGTTTAAATTGGTTATACCATTATGAAATGCCTTGATAAAAATTAAGTTAATTAAATTTAACTCGCCATTTATCATTCTACCAAGACTGTCATTTAGAGTGCAGAAATTCGTGTAAATATGCTGAAAGCTGTTGACTCGACTCGTTCAATCGAGTTGACAACTCGATTTTAAAAGAAATATCTTATTTTTCTCTTTGTTTATGCATTAAAATAAAAGATATTCTTATATAGTCTACAGACTGAGGCTCATTTAAACAATGAAGATTTATAATGATGTTATAACGTTTATAAATTGTGTAAGTAAAAAAATTTCGCGAAATATTTATAATTAAAAATTCGAGAAGGTTGAAATTCTTGCCAAATTCCTCGTTAGGCTCATTTAAACAATGAAGATTTATAATGATATTTTAACGTTTATAAATTGTGTAAGTAAAAAAAATTCGCGAAATATTTATAATTAAAAATTCGAGAAGGTTGAAATTCTTGCCAAATTCCTCGTTTTACTACCGTACGTCATATTACTCGAACTTAAGTCTGTTATGTAGTGGAAGTGTCGTTACCTTACGCCATAATTAAAGTCATCGCTTGTCTTCTTTTATGGAAGATATCTCTCATTTAGATAAGAAACGATAAATATTTGATACAGCTAGAAAGTCGGCCCAAATCTCTAAACTATAAATTAGAAAACTAATTACCAGTCTGAAAGCGTTATTATAATGAAAAAATAGAAACTCTTCTTGAGTTGCAACCGGATTTTCTCTCCCAAATGATGGAAGATTAAGCTTAACACTGGTCAGGAAAAAACATTACCGACATCTGTGGCGCCACTTTCGGTTAATTGGCCCTGCAGGAGGAACCACTCTCTTGTTAGGAGGCTAACCAAGCAACTGATTGTTTGGCGGATGTCTTCTTTCTAATATTAAACTTCTCACTAGAATCTGTACAATATTTAATTTAAAATCCGTAAAGTGGACGTTTCCCCAGCATAATTTTATTTGTCTTTATTCTGAAACAGAGATTTCTATCGATTGTTTGGTTTTGTAATCATACCGTCTCAACAAATATATAGTTTTAACTTCAGTAAAAGAATTTCTGTAGAAATTAAATTAGCATCAATTTTTTCACAATGTTAGTTTTCTTTGATATAAATGCTTAAATTTAAGCACAATTGGTTACGCCGATATCATTTAAAGAATAAAAATCTCTTTCCAGAATCATGTATACATCACATTAACCATGATGTAGTTGCTTTATTTATCATCATTTCCGAATTTCTTTCTTGGAGTCATAAAACAAGCTTATATAGATGTTAGCAGTATTCATAATCCATTTCTCATAAATGATCCCAAAAAGATAGTTTGTTTTTTTCTCTTCCTTTCTCTCTTTGTGCAGATGCTTTACTTAAATTATTCAAAAATTTGCACAAATAATTGTTTAAAATTTGTCTGGAAAATTCGTCTATCGATTTTTCGTTCCAGCTTAATTTTGACATTTTTTAAAGCTGACTTTAAAGTCAATTATCTCAATTAAATACCAAAATTTTCTCTATTTTCTTTATTGTTCAATCGTAGAATTAATTTATACATATATATATGCAATGATACGCAACTTATAGAGTGCATATCGAAGCTTTTGTCAGTTCTGATTGTGGTTAAATATTACACATCCGCAGAGGACCCACGAGTATATTAGAGTGGCTTTATTCAGAGATAATACTGTCTTATCACAAAAATGATTTCCTGTTATCTATGCAACCAAAACAATCACTTCCGAAGTCAAATCTCTAAGCGAAAGAGGTATAAAATAAAACATGATAATCTGCAGGGTACGATACGTTCTAAATTACTTGTTTTATCTGTTTTTTAGCAGTTTTTGCATCGATGAATTATTTGTCAATAGAGAGACTGCTGTTTATTTTATTATTCTGCAAACGCCAAGAGAATTAAAATATATTGAAAGAATGTCATTGCGGATAAAAATGTATAAATCCCGAAGTTTTATTTAATCTAAGATAAGAATAATGCATTTAAGAATTAATAACATTTTCATGAATAAATGTTTTTATATCTACAAAAAAATCAGCTTTCGTTAAGAGTAAAAAAAAGTATTTTTTATTCTGACGAAAGAAAAATAAATAACAAAAAAAAAAAACATGTTTTCATTTTATTGAAATTTGGTTTGGCATATTTTACTGTTAACATGCCAAAATTCTTTGTAGGGTTCGCCCAAATAAACTCAATCTTTCGTTTTTTTTTTTTTTTATCTGGTTGACATTCTAAATTTATTGTGGATTTTTCTGGTGATTAAATGACGTCTCTTCGCCGTAAGATTAAAAGATTTTGTGCTTTGCAGTTAAACTTCTGAATTTTCTTGTAAAATTTGCATATCTTGTAGAGAGAGAAAGCAATCAAATAAATGCCTCCAGTGAACCTTTAGAAATCTAAGCAACGTTCTTTCTAGCATAAAGCTATGTGGCGCCATCTAGGGCAACCATTATTGAACTGAAAAATGTAGTACAATGTTTGTATTGCATTATATTAAACAATACATTATTCAAATTTCAATTTAAAATGTTTTCGCTAAAGTTGAAAGCTGATTAGTTTCAATAATACAGGGCGTGGTTATAACTAGATGTTGATTGGTCACTTTTTTTTTATCGAATTTATTAATACGTTGATTGGTTAATACATTTCTATATTTAACGAATTATGGTTATTCAAATGATGTATTACGCGTTCAATTTATCGACAATTGTGTAACGTGTTGCAACTTTCTGACGAATTCGGGAATTTTTACGTCATTTTTAATGTGTTTTCTATCGAAATTTTGATTTAACATACTCTAAATAAAATCTTACAAATTTTTATTGTTTTATTTCAAAGAAGGAGAGAAATCTTTTGAATTTTAGTGCCGTGAAAGTAATAAAAATAACCAATTTAAATGCAAAATACAATTTTTAATATCGAACAGAAGAATTTTGGAGGAGGAAGAGAAGGCAAGGGGAAAGATGAGACTTTGGTTTAGATTCTCCAACAACATAAATGCTACTTAACACGTTTTTGCCTCGAGCACTTTGATTGTCTTGTCTTTCTCAAAAGTGAAATGCTGTTGTCATAGAAAGAAAAAATTTCGTTGAAACTCTCTTCTTCGTTCAATACAGAAGATTCAGACATTTCAGATTTGGCAGTTATATCTTCAAAAACAGAAAACAGAACTCAACGTAGCGTATTTTAATATTATGATAAAAAAAAGCTTCTTATGGACTACACCGGTCCTGTAGATTTTCACTTTTTCTGAAATCTCTGCAGTTTTAAAAGTATTTTTTAAACTCTTTTCTGGGCAAAAATAGTTTCTCGAATCGAAACTTTCTACCATTAAGTCATTTTTCATAAATTTATCCGAAAAATATAACGCAAATCAAAGAAATTTTATCATGAATAGGTTTTTTTTCTACAGTATGACTCCCCGCATTGGGAGGAGAAAGTCTAAAATTAATGAAGCAAAGTCGTGGTTCATAGCGAAACAATCAGTCAAAAGAATCGATTAATTTCGATTGAAAAGCAACATCTCGGAATTATTGCAAATTGATTTTCTTTTAAGCAAAGCTAAAGAATTGCCAGAAATAACAGATCATCCCATAAATTACCAGGTAATGGAGATAGTCCATGTCTAATATATTCCAACTGATATGGCGTTAAATGAAAATTTTAAGCTCAGTAAGTATCGATCATCATTATTGTTCTAGATAAACCGTTGAAATTTAAATAAAAGCTTGATATTTTATAATCAGCTTGGCCTGTCTAGCCGAACTCATAAGTGTCTAATAACAGGCTTTCTTTCTGATAAATTAGAATACCGAAATCCGATACGACAGAACAATTGATGGCAAAATTAATTTCCCCTTTTTCTAAATTTCTCATCACTTTCGCTCCTAATTTTTTTAAAGGCTATTTTAATTTTTTTCCCAAATCCCCTCTATAAAATTGATTATCTGGCAATTTTTTTTGAAAAAACTGGAATTTCATAATTATAATAAATATTACTTTCGACTCGGCATAAATTATCATAATCATTTTTTACGATATATATATATTTTTAAGGCACTGTTGAAAGTCAGTATTTTCATATCAAGAAATTAATTAAGGCTTTGCCAGGAGGGAAAAAAATTGTCTGGTTCACTTTATAAATCTTTATCAATAGCGATACTTCATTATTAGAGTTAGAAACATTGACATGCCTACTATTTTCAGGTTAGGGAATTTCTTTTTTCTTTTGTGTTTTCTTTTTCTCATCGTGCAGTTTGTTCTGCTTCTTCTTTATAGGCTTGGACTTTTATCTTTTCCGCAAGTATTCTTTTGGTGTTCTTTGGTCTCATTTCCAGACAAATGTTATCTTTCATCTTTTTCGTGTGACGTATAAGTATTTCTTGTCATCGGCTTCTCCGCTCTGTTTTATTTTTATATATATATATTTTTTTATCTTCTCGATGACGTCTTCATTTTCAAAATCAATTGTCGATCTTTTTTTTATCATTTATAATAAATTAAAGAATTGATTTTATGTATGAGAAAAAAGCATAAACACGTTCGAATGGATTTATTCTAATGTATTCGTTGAATTAAGTGGAGTTGGCTATCAAATCGAATGTATGTCACACTCGGACGATTGTATGTCTGATTCGGCACTAGAGTATAAACCTATTGACCATAATAAACTCGGAAAAAACCGTCAAGAAAAGAAAAATGATGACACATGACTGTCATACAAAATTCAGATCGTCATGTTCTATGTCTTTCAGCCACATCTGATTGCATTGACAGTCCATATGTCACAGTCTAAATTATGAAATGCTACGTTAAAACAGAATTATACATAATATACGAATAGTAATAAGTAAAATTATAAGTTTATTTATTCCTGGTAATCGTTATCGTTAGAAATAAATTCGTTTTTTTACTAAAAATTACAGTCGAATTTTACCAGAAATTTTATTGACATAATCTGTTTTCTTACAGAGAAATAAGTCATTCGTGTGATTTAAAAGTCAAATTTAATATTAACTAGCGATTCCTATTATCGATAAATCATTGAGAGAGAAGTAAGCGAAGTATTTATTCATTTGACTAGAAAATTCATGACTGCAGTCCGAAAACAGAATTTTAGTTTAGATAGCAAAAATTGTTGGGATTCTTTGCTTTTCTCTTGCAAAAGTTTTTAAATTGAAAAATTTGATGAAATCATTCCTATCCATTGCACCAAAATAAAAATTTTTATTGATATAAAAACAAACGGAAAATAAATCGAAAATGTCCCAAAGAAATGAAAATAAAAAATAAATTATTTTTTTTCCTAAGTATTTTTTCGAAAAAAAAAGAAAGAAATTGCCAACGTGTGATGTAAACCAGATAACAATAATAAATTTGTTGTATAGAGCAATAACACGCTGTAAAAATTTCCGTTTTTTTAATCCGAGAACTTAAATGAAATGTTATTTACGACGAGTCATTTTATATCATAAATTAAATCTGCACTAATGATATAAATATGAAAAGAACTTGAGAACGAAAATTAAAGTCTATAAACCATAACAGATGTTATCGTGATTATGAACAGAAAGAAATTATTAGTCTACTCTTTTTTTAAAATATATATCATCGTCTTATCCGGATAGAGTTAAATTTTCTAAGATGCAATTCTTCCCCAGAGTCCGCATTGTTTATGATAGACAAGGCAAAGTTAATTATATTTTAGAAAGTCGTGCTACTGTATTCTTTTTTTTTTTTTTTTTTTTTTTTTTTTTTTTTTTTTTTTTTTTTTTTTTTTTTTTTTTTTTTTTTTTTTTTTTTTTTGCTGCTCTCGAAACAATTGAACGAAACTTAGTTACAAGAAATTTGGCCAATCAGTTCTGGTAATGAAGGGATTGACTAGTCACCGAGGTCTTCAATTTAAATCAGTTACGTTAATTCCTATGAGGTTAGAAGTAAAACAGTCGAGTAAATGCAGTGAGTAAATTTATCTTTAAAATTTATAATAATTTTTTATGTACGTCGTTCTAATTCGATTGATTAAAAATTTAGATTACAACGATTTTTCTTTGGGGAAATTTCTATAAGGTATATAAATATAAACTATTTTTTCGCTTCCTTCAGAATTCCACGGCCGATCATAAAAAAAAAAGAGAAAACTATATATTTTATCAACTCTTCCTAAGGGAAACTTTAGAATATTATTTCCTTTCCCAATTCCCCAAATGAAAATAATAGTGTGCAATGGATCATAATTTTCATTTTACTTGATTGCTCCCTATACAACTTTCATTTTATGGCAATTTTTCTGTACTTTTTTTATATATGAACTGTTTTATTTTTTCTTGTTATGTTCTATCGATTCTGATCTTTAGTAAGATTACAAAATGCGATTTAATTTTGGAATGATAAAACATTTATTTCGTTTTTTTTCCAGAAGAATTTCTTGTTTCTAATCTGACAGAATTGTGTTAGTGAATTTCACGCGTGTGTGTGTGTGTGTGTATGTGTGTGTGTATGTCTGTACTTGTGAGTATGTGTGTGAGATAGTCGATATAACAAACTTTGCAGTTTGCAAAAGTCGGAAACTTCGTAAATCACGACATCACTCGACATGATCTAAGTTAGATGAATTATTAACAGACAAACTTACTGGATTTTTGTTGCAACTTTATAAATAACCCGATTATAATTAATTGGTTTTGATCAGATAACGGATATCCATTAGCTTTCTTTCTACTCTAGCTTCTGTCGAGTTTAAGCTCGCCATTTCTGCTTTATTTATCAAATTACGCAAACTTTTGCATAAAAATTCTATAAAATAACACTACTCTAGCGGTAGAAACCTCTTTTAATCTCATTACTTCGACGATAAATTGAATCTTTCGAGTAAATAAAGTTGGTGGATATAAAAACTTCAATAGGGTTGTGTAAATTTTTAAGTTATCTATAATATCGCTAATAATAACTATATATTGACTTAGAGCGATAAATTATCGAGGGCGAAAATTGAAGATAAGTGCCTAATTTTAAAATATAAACAACATAACTCAGATAATGAAATATTATACTTTATTATCTAAGTGATAAATCTTGTGTACGTAACGGATTTGTGTAATAATTAGCTCTGATGATGTTCATCCACTTTACTAGAATAAATTTAACAAGTATAGCAAATTTTAGTATTAAATAATTTATTATAACAAATCGTGAAATATCAAATCACTGATTATTAGTTGGATAATTATTTTAAATTTTGTAAATTTATCTTTCCAATATTTAATGAACGAACTTTTAATTTGTTTATTTCTTGAATTTTTATCCGGTATATTATTAAGAAAAAGTAATTTTTAATATATTTATAAGAATATTTGCTGATATTATTGTTTTCATAAAAAAAAAAGAAAATATAGAAAATGTTTCTGTAAGACTTAGCTCATCATTTTTCTATGGATGTTGTTAATATCAACTCATCCTCTTCGTAAAAGAGTTTAAATTTTTGTATCGATAGTGAATATTGTACCTATTTAATCCAATATAAAAACTATTATCTGTAAAATTTCCACTTTTCTTTTGTTTTTTCGTTTTTATAAAAATTCGAAATTAAAATAAAAAATAATTTTCTAGATTGTTCGCAAAACAGGCTATAACAAAGCACTGCGCTTTTTTTTTTCTCTTCTCGAACTTTTTCATCCAAAGAAAGAAGAGAATGGAGAGAAAAAAAGGTTTTCTTGCTTGGTTTTTGTTCGCCAGTCTATCTTTTTTTATTATTAATTTCCATTATTCATTTGTTTAACAAATGCAAACTACTCTCGACAAATCCCGAAAGAGCGAAGGGAAAGAAGTACAAAATGATTTATTTGCAAATTTTACCTTGAGAGAGAGAGAAATTATAAAATTTGAAAATAATATAAATATAAAATTTGATAGTAAAGTTAGAAAATTAATGAAGATTTAACGCTTTCTTTTCAGTTTTGGTATCTCTGGAAGCTTTAGCAAAAGTTGAAAAATTTGTATATTAAGAATAATCTATTCTGAACGAGTTTAAAAAATGATTTGTTGCATAAAACCCTCGATGAAAAAAACCGAGCATCATTAACCATCTATAATAATAACTTACCATTGTAAGAAGTAAATTCTGGCATTTTTCAATCTTAGTAATTTATTTTTATTAATATTACATAGCATTATCTTATCGTTTTATAAACATTTTTTTCGTTAATCCGTAACTTAACCACCTCAGGCAGTTTTGATTAATTCGTGCAATAAATGCTATCTCTCGATATAACAACAAATTAAAGAATAAACACGGATAAAAAATATTTGGTTTATGAAATTGTTTGCAGATCATTAATTTGCAGATACGCTTATCGTATTACTCTTTACACGTTTACTAACTTTAACAAGCCAATTTATGTTATTTTTCTTCCAATTCGTCAGATGATTCATTACAAAAATAACAATAATTTTTCAATTTTTAGCATATATTTTTTAAAATACTATGCTCCGTTTTATCTTAAAGTTAGTTTCTCTTTTTTTCTTAAAAGTTAAAAAAAAAATTTTTTTTTTTGCCTATCTCGAAAAAATTAAATTATGCATTTTGTAGATAATAAAATTTCTAGTTGATATCTTTCGTTAACAATTATCTATGAAATTAAATTTTTTGATGAAAAAGCGTCTTAAAGTTGGCATTTTACCAAATCTGTATTTTATTTTATTTATTTTTTTTCTCTGTCTTATTTGGACTGCAGCCATTTTTAAAATGCATTTTACGTACCACGTTTAACAGAATTAATTTTTGTTCTCTCTTAATTTTAGTATAGTATATCAAATTTATCTTTAAAACTTTAATGGTTTTTCTCTCGTTAATTTTAATATAGAAGATCCAATTAAAGTCAAACAAATTTCGCAATTTTTATTCGATTTTTTAAAATATTGTACAGTTTACAGCCCTAAATAGCAAACATAGTGACGGTTAAGTACTGTTATAAAGGATAATTTCGTTTCATTAACTAGCTGTAATCATTAAAGCGTAGTATCAGTTTGTATTGTTCTAGCATTTTTTTTTTCTTCTATCGATGACAGTTGGACCTTCTCTTTGTCCAGGAAGGTAAACATTAGTTTCGTTCTTACTACATGGAAGAATGTTTCTTATGTCTTACAGACAAAGTCAACAACAGCTTTCGAGTAGATCACATCACTCGTTTCCTTTCTAAATCCTATCATCCATCATTCACATTACTTTACTTCAATCTCCGTTTACTGGCATGATTGCATCGAGTAAAGTATGGAAACTTATTGTACGACTCTGTTTCTGCTAGAATTGGCGCAATTTACTCGCTGTTCAATATGCTCGACTTGAAAATCCACCTTTGTTCTTCCCATCTTCAGAATCGTGTTCTCATTATAATGCCTACCATCTTAAAAAAAGATTTACCGAAAATCTTTGGTTTGTTTTTCTATTGTGGAGGAAACTCCAAAACTAACTTATACTTCGATGCGAGTTTAAAGATTTGGCTTAATTGAAAACTAATTGGGTAGGGTGTAGCCAAAATTCGATTTATTTTTTTCGAATCTCATGACAATTAGGAACATAGCATAGATACTCTTCTGTAACATTAAGCGTTTTTCAGTCTACATGTCAGCACGACAGAAGAAGAAATGAGAAAAATGGGTATATATTTCCATCCAATAACAAACTGTGTTCCTTTTTTCCATTAATTCTTCCCTGCGTAAGTTGAAACAAACCTTGAAGAAAAACAAACTTCATAAATGGTACCGATTTTCAATTCCTGCCAAGTTAGATATAAATAAAGTACCAGTTTTCGGTGACAGTTCTATGAGAGAGAAAGAGAGAGAATACTTCTACAGTATGGCTTACTAGGAAGGTTATTCCCTCCATTCCTGTATGAAAACGTTCTAGATGCACACGGCGAAAAATTCTACAACCGAAAAAATTGTTGTAACCGATAGCAAAATGATAAATTCCTGGAAAACAATATTCGTCGTCAAAATTGAACATATTGCTTATAATAAATGGGAAAAAATCTTTGTGTATATATTGAACGAATAAATGTTTTTAAGGGATGAAGAAACTGGAAGAAGTAGCACCGAGTTTTCGGTAATGTTATTCGTGTATAACTAAAGTCTGTCACGTGACGGAGCTTCAACATTCAGATTGACTTTTTTGTCAATAAATTGTGTCCATGGCATTTTCTCACAGACAACTCTGTCATTTTCCTGTAAACTCCTTTTCTTTCGCAAATAAACGACTAAATAGTTTCCAGTGAATTTTTAATTATTAAATTGAAAATTGAACGAGTAATTAAGAAAATAAATGATTTTTTTATACGTCGTCCTGTAACGATAACTGTAAAAATAATAAAATCTTACTCGGGAAATTAACTTCATCATATTTTAATTATCGAAACTTTTTAGAAAATTTTAAAAGGTTTTGATTAGAAATTAAAAATGGTTAAAGATTTTAATATAAAAATAGTTATTTAAAGAGTAATTTTCGGGTGCAATTTATTCGCCATTTTTGTAAAAAATAGTCTTTAGTTTGATTACTGTTCATGAATAATTAAATAATTTGGTAGAAATTTATGATATATATGAACCTATTTTTTAATGAAACTTTTCCCGCACTTAATTTATATACTTCTGAAAGAGGAAGGTAGTTATATGCAACTTCATAACTCCGTTATCATATCAACCGTTCTCTTGAATTACACACACTTGATTAAAAATTCCTCCGCTTTTTCACGTTTCATCACGTGACTACTTATCACGTGTATGTCTGGAATTCCCAATTTTCTCTTCTTCCACAAAACCGAGTATAATTGTGCCGTCATTTGGGAACAGCGAATCAGAAATTCGAGATGTTTTCCCCAAGATGAATTTCGAAAATTTGAAAGAACGTATGCGGGATGGAATTGTTGGAATGTCGTGTTATTGTGCATCTGCTTTTCTGACAGATGAACTGTCTATTTACCATTCATTTAAAGTTATAACCCGACTTCAATAAAAACTTTAGGGAGCGAATAAAATTTATATATATTATAAAAAAAGACATTAAATATTTATTAATTTTCCCCAGCTAATATTTATTTTTTAAATTTTAAGCCGATCGATTGGTTATAAATATTTTTATAAATTAAAATTCTTCTTTGTTATGCCTCCAGGAACTTAAAAATTCTTCTAAATGTTCTACATTAATAAACTATTTAATGCTGTAAAATTCTGCGCTTTTATGCTGCTATTGAGTTCTGCAACACTCTACTAAATACCATAATATACCATTTAATGCACTAAAATGCCATTAGATGCTCTAGCATTATACTAACATCTCTAGTATTCTACTAAATATTCTATAGATGCTTAACATTGTACTAAATCCTATAATATACTACCTTTACGGTCTAAAATGCTTATTAATGCTCCAACTTTCTATTAAATGCTCTAAATAGTCGGCATTCTCGCTTTAAAATTCTTAACTATTCTAACGTGTAGAATACTCTCAAATTTTGCTAAATTTTTTAAATTCCTTAATGCTGTAACCACACTAATAGACATAAAATGATATTAAATGTTACAAATTTTGATTTACAGGTTACTGCGCCCAATGGCAAACAATAAAATTAAAAATATTTATCTATATATCTATAGGAGATAGTTTGGTTTTTATCCCATCTTCTCGAAAGATGATCAATCCAAGAAAATGTTCAAGTATTATATTTCGTATGACGAGACAAAATAGCGATACTGTAACCAATAATAATACGGGTAACATTATATGTCAATAATGTAATAAATCAAGAGAAGATAAGAAAGAGAAGAGAAAATAAGACAGATTACTTTATTAGAACTTTCCAACTATCGAAAGATTTAAAGCTAATTAATTGACATTCATCATTCACTTTCGACTCACACTATTGACTTCCATTCTAAATAATTTGCCAAATTAATTACCATATTGTGTTTAATTAAAAGTTTTAATTGTTAAAAATAATCACTAACGATATTATATATGATTTTTTCTTTCTATATATAACTAATTTAAACTGGAAATCAGAAGTTTTAATGAAGAACGAACTCTTATATCGAGTAATAACAGCGAAGAGTAATATTTCTCTAAGGAATTTCGCTAATAACACCGAATTAAAGTTTAAAAAAAACTTAAATATTGTAATAAATCAAACTTTCTTAGAGACATTTGGGATCTGAAGCCGGATGGTAGTCTAACAATAACCATAAAATAATGCTGCCAAGCTTTCTAAATTTGGCTAATTAATAACCTTTCTTTAATGCCAAAAAAATAAGTAAAAAAAAAAAATTCTTCGCATACCGACTCCAATCAGCGATACTCGCTTAATAAATTTAATTATGACCACATAAGCACTTTTATTTATCATTAATTATCATTTCATTATCGGATTAACACGTTGGCGTAGAAAAGATTTTTAAAAATTCTTTAAATTTTTTTATTTTATTTATTTTAAAAATAAATACTAATTTAATAATTTAATCCTTTGTAATTTTCGAATTAAATTTATATCAGCTTGTAAAATATTTCTAAACGAAAGAGTTACGAGATGGTTATTGATAAATGATCTCGTATAATATATTTACAATATTTTAACATTAATTAAAGTTATTTGGAAAGCGGGATCACAAACATAGATGATTCGATCGTTATCTCATTAGTTAATAGGACTCTCCATTAATTCGCTCCGCATAAGTTAATTAGGAATTGGTTCGATGTTGTCTACTTTCTTACACAATTAATGGGTTTAATATTTAATTTTTAAATTCGTAAAATAGTAAATACTTGTTCGAAACTTTAGCTAAATTCGTTGTATATTCTAGGAACAAAGGTAATTATTTTAATTAAAAGAATAATAGAGATTTTAGGAAGAACGGCTAGGATAAAATATGTAGCCTATATCGATTAAAAAATAAAAAATAAAGAAAGTTATCGGTTAATGCCGAAATTTAGATGCGAGTGTTGAAGTTTGAGAATGCTTTTTCATCAGAATATACGTTAAGTTCGATGAAAACATCGAGCTAACACACACTCTTCAAAACATTCACACTCATAACAAATAAGGAGTCTTTAGTTCAGAAGTAATGCGGGACATTTTTATTACTACACTATTCTTAGCTCTTATATATTTCACTAGGGATCTGTTTTATACGATATCTATTTTGCATCTTTTTAAATATGGAAAATTATTCGTCTTGTCGATGGATAAACTCGAACGAATGAGTATTTTCATCTTTATAAATGTCATCTTCTTAGAGAGAAAATTATTTTTTGTCTGTCACTAATCAATTTTATGATTCTTCTCTTTACGATTAAAAAAAATAATAGCGATATATAAAATTAAATTAGCAAAATTATTAACTTAATATTATTCCTACACCTTTAATGTTAAAACTTCTGTCGAAATGATATTATGATAATAAGTTTTAGATTAGTTTTTATATTTTTTATTTATCTTTCTACAAGGAATTTTATAGTGATATCCACTGTAATTTCTTCTTTAAAAAAAAAGAAAGAAAGAAACTGCGAAACAAATATAACGAATATGGATTACCATGGTTATAAATATTTATCATCATAACATTTTCGAATTTTCTTTTGATTTTTGGAAGTTTTATGAAATATTTTTGGTGAAGACTGTAATAAATGAAAAATCTCTTCTTTATTGCGTGGCACTACATTAAATTTTTACACTTTAAGCAATAAATAACGATTTAATTAGATTAAAGTGTGAATGGTCATAAATCAGAAGTTCTTTATAAAACATTTCATAAACCGAATTTTTGGTGATGCCATTTCTCCAGTTTAATTTAATGTATAGATGAAAGGAATCTGTGATCGTTTACAAAAAAAAGTAGAAGAATAAAAAAATATGAGTTAAATAAAGAACTTTGTTTAAATAAAACTTTATGGTAGTACAGATAAGTTAGTGAATAAAATATTTCGTGTTTAAGTAATTTTGTTAATTTAATAAACGAGCATTTCTGAATTTTTGTCGATAAAATTGTATTCTTTTATTTTTCGGTTTCCATTTTGAAGATTACGTCCTGTTGATACAGCAGTTCGATGTTATTTATTTTATTGCGACTGTTAAACTTAGTGATTTCATCTACTGAGTTCCGTATTGCCCCAATCTCTGTTAAGGAATTATCAATTGAAAATTTTATAGAGTATTCTAACTGTAAATATGTTTGTTTATGACTTAAAAGCATTGTTAAATCGTTGCTCTTTATGTTTAATCCCATAGAATAGAAAGTATACATCGTTTATGTTGAAAACTATCGAGTAAAGCACCTTTCCCTTAATGTTCTCAACATAAAGGATGGAACTCTTAAGCTGCCTTTCTAATCTTACCAGCATAGAAAGAATATCCTTCTCTCTCTTATCTGACACAACTATAATTATTCTCGATCTACTCTCGATTTCTAAGATAGGACTATTGCTTCTAGCACAATTATTTTTAGAAAAAAAGACTCTTAAAGATCTCAAACTTTGCATAACCTATTCATAACATTAGGTATATGTTTAGAGAATTTATATTTTTGTAGTACATAAATTTAATATGAGATTTTATATTCTTTATCATAAAATATCAGAAGAATCACTTTAGCTGCGAAACAATTTAGTATGATGGTTTTCAACACGAAGAAATGCATGGCTGGTAGTCCTACAGTTAAAAAAAGAAAAAAAAAATTGAATAACATCTGCACTATTCAATCAGTAAGCTTCTTCCATCAGCCAATGTAATGCAAATGCGGAAAAAAAAACTTCTTACTCCACTTATCTTTACTCTGAATGAAATGAAAACGTTCAAGAGAGTCTTTATTTGCAATTTTCTAAAGTACTGCATAATTATACAGATTTATTCTATTATAAAGAATCGAGTTTCAATTAAAATTAAGAAAAATTTAAATGATAAAATGTCAAAAATTCCATCTTAATCGATAACTATGTTATATTCGATTAAAGAAGAATTAACGACTTTTATCCGCTTTATAAAATTGTAACTATTACGTAAATTATATTTAAATCTACAATGAACAGTTTGCAATCGAGAATTCTATAGAAAGAAAATGGCAAATAATTCAGATTGTCGTATAAAATCTGCCATTTGGCTAAGACATTTTCGGATTGCAGAACTTCAGCATTTGCACATTATAGGCCATAACGATAATATTTGCTCTTTCAGAGAATGTTTTCGAGTACTTTCGATGTGTTTCCATGTCATCACATAAAACGCATTGATTCTTTGGCGACAACTGACGACATAGAGTTGAAGAACTTGTTAAAACTGAATCTCGGTTGCCCTGTAATTTCTTGTACCCTGGAAAGCGGCTTATTACACGATCGACTTGCCAGAAGATTTTCTAAATATCCACCTCGAGACCTAGTTCATTACTGCACAAGCTAGCGGAAACAAGAAGCAAAGACATTTAGATAAAGTGGGCCGACAACCTAGCTTTTCTAACGATGATGAGGTAATAAAGATTTTCTATGAAATTGAAAACTGTCTGCTAATAGTCTTGACATGGCTATTATGTCCTTCTAGCCTTCATTCCTCTTATTGTTTGTTTCGAAAATGACTGTTGATGTCTACATTCTTCACACGCCGCTTTTTTGTTTGATAAATTCTCCATTTTGTGGTACGCGAGTTATGTTTGATTTATCGATTCTCCTCTAAAATCTTTCACCAACGGAAAAAACTTCATTTTCCTTCCACGCACACATTCAATTAATTATTTCAGTTAATTTTACTTACATCGCAAAATTTTGGAATCAGTTTTGACCATAGATAAGTAGAGATCTGTTAGTTTTTGTTATAATTACGGAACCGAAACGCATTTCACTACTTATGACATTTTTATTGATGCGAAAGATGTGTCCCGCTCGGTCTATGGAGGAAACTGTCTTTTTTTAAGAATAGAAAAGCTTTATAAAAGTAGAAAACTTCCATTTATAGAAGTCAATAATAGACTGAACGTTAGGGAAGGATGACATCCACGCAAAGTATTTTATCATTTCACGCTTTTGAAGAAATTCCAACTAACTTGGACAACTTTTCTGAACCTAAGTGCTTTCATCTATACACTTTTTCAGTTTAAACTATGTTCATTCGTCGTTAATAAATTTTTAACTTTTATATATTTCCGAGTGGATTTCTTAAAAAACGAAAAAATCCGACCTTCCTATTGTTAGACGGTTTAAGAAATAAAAATTATCAGATTTTTAATTGGATAAAGTTGCAAATTATGTTACCTAAGCTATTCTTGCGTGTATAAATGCTATTTTACACTAGTTGAAAATACTCGGAGAGTGCTATTATAGTAAAATTGTTCAGGTATTTAAATATTTATGAAGGGGAAACACTCGTGTTTATTGAAACAATTCAAAACATTACATCATTATATTGCTTTTGAGCTATTGTTAAAGTCAAAAGGGTAACTTCTAGAGTTTCTGTTTAGAGTTACAGACTTATGGACAAGCGAATAGGTATTTAGAGAATTCTACTAAGTTTATCCACTCTGGTTTAATTAAATACGGTTAATTAAACTTGTTTTCTTGATGAGATTTAAAATTAAGTCGTGTGCATCTTTTATATACTTTCTCGGAATATACTGCTTTACATCTACTATGTCAATTTTAGATTTGCCATTCTTGTTCTGTCTAATTTGCTGGCAAATCGATATCGACTCGTCTTAATGTTCGAATAGCGACAACACTTCTTTAAAAAGTTCTCTTAGTGATAAAGGTCTCCCATAATTTATAGAATTGCGATGTTGTTTGTTTAAATTTCTACTGGGCTAAGAAAAAAAAATCACTCGGAAGAATTTAATTTTAAAGCTGATTTATTTCAATACTATTAGAAACCTAAGATAAAATGCCCGATTATCTTAGAAACCTTTTAGATTTAAACTAGTTATATACATTAATTTAATGTAGGTCCATTTTTTGTGTAAGAAAAAAAATGGCGATTTTTTATGTCCAACGTAAGAACGAAGATGCGATAAATAACGTCCATTTCCTTTAATGTTTTTTAGCTTTTATTATTAGATTTTTATATAACAATATAATAAAAATTATAAACATTAAAAACACATCTGTCGTGATTGCTTTAACATTATATTATAATAACCACAACAGAAAAAACGCTTTACGTCACTCTTATGTCTTATTTTCATGACTTTCTTTATTATCCATAAAAATAAAATCCAAATTTTCTATTAAAACTTTTATTATACGCGTATTTTGAAAAATATTCTAAAATTTCTTATAAGAATTAATATTTTATTATATATTTTTTTAAAGTACGAACTCGTCTCAGTTATTTGTACTTTGCTAAACATCTGTCAGATTAATGGCTGCCAACAATATATCGATTTTTTTTTTCGTTCGGGGAATCCGGGATTAAGTCCCAAGATCCCCATTCTCGGATTTACTTTCCTCAAGGACCACGTTTGGTGGTCACGCTCCATTTTTCATTCGCCCATTTAACCTATCACGGATCCGATCAGCCAATAACAATCACTGCTTGGCATACCGTATTATGTATGTTAAAATGCAAATAATCAATACCTTTTTATAACATTAAATACGTAATTTGCATATAAGTTACACTGTAACTCAATTAAGATCATCCGTGTCTTTCTGGAACTTAATTCGTTTACGACTGGCATGGTCGTAACAGATATTGAAGATCGCAGTTGTTCACCATTTTAAAGGTAAAATATATAATCGATTAATGGTAAAAAGTCTTATTTTATGATCAATCATAAATCGTAAGACATCTAGAATTGTAGAGAGATGATTCTTCAGAGATTTTACATGGTAATGAATTTCTGAGAGTAGAAATTCCACGTTATCAGCGCAAACGACTGACATAATTCACCTTATCAAAAATTTTTATTCCAAATTGTCATAAGTTATATGCCGACATAAAAATTGTCAAATTTCCTCGAAAATTCCAAGTGACAGTTTGAAATTCCACAGCAGTTGGACCAAACCCTGGCTAAGACGATAACTATTTTATCAAATTATTTGCTAAGAAGCGAGATTCAATTATTAACTATATTTATCTATTTAATATGCATGAAAATTTCTTATAGCAATAAAAATATTAATTTAGAAAAATTCTCGACTAAGTACTGTTAGCTTTTTATCTTCTTACATCATTAATTTCCTTTAGGCAATCAATTATAGAAGTTAATTACCTCCAAATCTTATTATTTATTATACTATAAATGTTATTTTTTTTTCGCGCGAAGAATAATATATAATGACTTTTTAAAAATGGGATGCATATTTTATGTTCCTTCGAGAATATTTTAGGACATCTTAACTGAACAAACTAATATGGCTGCAAAAAGTAATTAGATCAACCTAGTTATTTTGGAAAGTTTAACTGATTCGAGAAGAACACTTTTTGTTTAAAGTAAATAAACGGAATTAAAAATTATTTAAATACTGTAGTTAGAATTGTATAATTTAAATCGTTATATAGACAAAATTTTCTAAAACTTTGCTCGTTAAACAGATAAGTTTAGATATTTATTATCATTTTATGCCTAAAATTTATCAGGAAAAAAATCCCAAACCATTATAATCAATACGTATTTTTTCTCTTCTTCTTACTTATAATTTCATCAGATTACCGTAATAAAATGCAATTTCTGTCATTTTGGCTTATCTGTTCCACGTTATGTTGTTTTTGTATTTTTATCTTTGTATTTTATAAAATTTTCTCCAAATAGTTATTAATTTTTTCATTGGAGGCGTTCTGGAACAGAGAGAGAGAAATTTCAAAACCGCCATTTTGAAAATTTTCACTAAGATTCGAAAGATTTACGAAAAAATCTCGATTTATTCCTGTATTTAAACGTATTCGATAGTTTAATCATTTAATGGCGCGTGGTGTAATCCGTTTTCTTTAGATACCGGAAAACGAATAAATTTATTATAAATATAAATACTTTCGAATGTTAACTTATCGAGTATAAAGTTCTAATAGGAAATAACATCAGTTTCTATAAGTAATTTCCATCTCCAGCTGCTATGTTACTTGTTTATGCATGCCTATCGATCTTCCTTTTACTTGCAAAATAAGCGGAATTATTTAAACATCGAGTCGAGAATTATAAATTGTTTAAAAAAATTCTTAACAACAAATTAAAAACCAATCTTCGGGGATATATACAAATCCTTGGTAAAGGATTTGTATATATCCTACAGAGAACACAGAGAACTACAGAGAATTTTAAGAACTTAAAAAAAAATCTCTTATAATTCTTGTTTAAAAGATTTTAACACGCGAAAAACAATTTATAATCTACCTGCTATCACGTTCTTAATTATCTCATTTTAGGGAGTAATAAATAACGTTTTATTAGGTTGATAGTTTAGGTTTTACTTTTGTCTCTGTTAATTTATATTTCGTCAAAGATTTATTCCCTGGTGAGCAGTAAAGTTACATTCAGACAAACAAGCGAAACAATACACAGTTGCAGTAGGACAACGTCTAATCTCGGAGCAAGATTTATGGTTAACTTTTCTCCCTCTTTCTGGATCGTCATTCGATCGATATGACAACATTGTAAACAAGTTCTAGAAATCCCTGCCAGATCCTGTTCAAAGGCAGATTACAGTTTCCTACTTGATTCGTGGAATATTGACGACGAAATACAATGCCCTCTCCTCTTTGGTAACGTATCGGATTCCTTCACTTAAATTATCGTTTATTTCTCACTTTTTCGTCACGAATTCTATTTAAAGTTACACGGGATAATATGGGATATCGGTCTAACTGTTAAAGATTTAAATACGCGCCTTAATATTCCTTTATCTTACTTCATCAGCGGGCAAGGAAGCATTTAATAAATTACTCATCGAGGAAGAGCTCCTGAAGTCCCGCCCTTTGTAAAATTTCTGTTCCAAACTTGTTTATTAAAGTAATGTAAGTAATAGTGAATATCGTTCTTGCTTAAATTTACTTATCAATTTTTGCAATTACGTCTTAGACGCCATTTATGTCAGGAAGTGGACATTTAGTCCGGAAATGATAACATTTCCTCTAACTAAACCACATTTCCGTTGTCGTTTATACGCTTTAACTTTAGCGAAGTCACTCATCCATTAGATGTATGGTGACACCGTTTGACATGTGATGACAAATGTAAGGTGCATCAGACATTGGCAGTTAAAGGCAAACCGAAACAAAAAAAAAAAAATAAGATCCTAAAAGAACCTCCACGGAAATTGCAAAGTTTGTATGGAAATTTAATATTTGCGGATAAAATTTTATGACATAAAATTATTTTAAGCTAAAAAGTAACGTTATATCTTAGGATTTATTCTCTTCAAAATGTTACGTTCAGTAACTAAAGCATTGAAAACAAGTTATATCTAAAGTGAAACGGTGATTGATATTATTTCGTATTGTAAGTGATTGATATTATTTCATATTTTATCTATTCTGATGACGACAAAAAGATAAATTCGTCGAAAAAAAAACAGTATATAGATCGTTAGAGGATTTATCATGTTTATATCAAATCTCAAAAAATAGTTTGGTATAGTAATAAATGGATGTATGATTTATTGCCATAATTCCATCTATAGCGATATGTCAAGAAAGATAACCGATTTGGAGGTATAACATCAGAAAGTTTAAACATTCTTTCTTGACATAGAAAACAAAGTTAGTCTAAGTGAAACATCTGGATGTGTAATTTTAGGATTCATTAGTCTCCAGTTGTGTTCACTTTATAGATGAATGGTGCGACGATTTTCGTGTTTATTCACATACTAATCGAATATCTTCGATTTTGCTCAGAAAATGCTATTTAGTTTAATTCCCTTCTCATACTTATTCTATCTACAATAATCAACTTAATTAAAATTAGTTTCACTTTAATTGAATTTCTGTTTAATGCTAATTAACGCCTTTACGGATAGTTATTATTAACAAACAATCTGATTAACATAGATATATAAATAGTAAGAGTAACTAGAATTTAACATTTTGAGGTAAAACATCCAAAGCGAAATTTATAAAGCTGTTAATAGAAAATTATTTAACCTAGTTAAGGCCGCTATCTGCTTTTAAATGTTGTTATAAGGTAATTGTAATAATTATCTGAGTTGTTAAGCTTAAATGCGGATGTAATAATTAACTGATAAGCATTTAAACATTTTGCTATGACGAAATACAAATTAGATGATGTTTTAATAACAAAATTAAGCTTTATCTAACCGAATCTAATTTAGAAATGAAGCATTCCTCATCCAGAGTAAATTACAGATTAAACAATGCGTGTTTCTCGTACGATAAGAATATTTGATACTCAAATTTTGCTCGGATATAAAAAAAGAATCCATTTTTTTTATTTTTTTAATCATTTTGACGCGGTATTTTTATGTTCTTATCTTCGCATCCCACGGATGCTCTTCAATTAAATACAGAATGAATGAATAAAACCCTCTTCAGCTTTTACTTCCTTGATCAATAATAGGAAATTTTTACAGCAGAAATTTCAGGAAATACTTTGTCTGACTAGATTTTTATTCATTGCCTGAAACTAAGTAAGTTACACTTATTGATTTTCTATTGGAGTGCATTTAGGAATGTCGAAAGTGTAGATTATTTAAAAGATAAAAGAAGAAAAGGTAGAAGGTTTATATGCATTTTTACCTTATTTTAAAAATTTCTTTATTGATAAAAATATTTTTTTAAAATGTGATTTAACAGAAATTTTTCCAGTGATCAATAACAAATGACAGTTCTCTCGTACTTCTCTTTATTATTATTATTTTTTTTAAAGTTTAATTTTGAAGCTGAAGTTTTTAATATAAAAAAGTATAAACAAAGAATGTTTTCTCTGTTAAATTTAATTTATAAAATGTTTCAATTTATCAGAATTTACTAATAAACAAAGGAGAAGAAAATAAATTTAGAACTAGAAAAATTTATTTCATACATTTTTCGTCTTTTTTCTTTTAAATTTCTAAAATTGAACAATAGCTTTTTTTTTAACTTAAAAATAACATAGAAATAGAAAATTGAATGAAAAAATTTAATATCGTCATTTATAAAATAGCATTCTAAATTTGACATTTTAAAGAAGAAAGTTCGAGAGTTTCACATTTTTCGTATGGCGGTATTAATATTCTTCTAATTTTATAAAAATATTTTAACATTTTATTTTAAGTAGACCTATAAAATGATAAAATGGATGAAGATAATTTTAAAAATGATAATTTCTGTTCTTAAAATGAGATTTTGTTTATTAGATTTGAGAAAAATATATATATAAAATACTTTAAAATTAACCATTTACATACAAGTTAATCATCTTTGATAGATTTTTATTGGATTTAATTTTCAAAAATGTTAAATCTAAATATATTCTTAGAATTTTTTTTAAAATCTTATAAAAGATTAATTATTAGTTTTTTTTAATGGTGTATATCATCAGATTTGAATTTTGTTAAAGAATTCCCTATGGAAAAAGTAGTGCAAGTAGTACAATAAAAATACCTTTCTAGTTATTAAATTTTATATTCTAGTGTATATTCTGTCATAAAATTAAAAAAAAATTGAAAAATAAAAATTCATAAACTGCAAAATTTTTATTTAATTTTTACGCTCTATGGTTTTATGGCATGTTGATGCCTAGTACTGTAGTTATGATTTTATAGTTTTAGAAGCATTATTAATCATTTATTTTGCTGCAAAATATTATATTATATTTGGTTCTATTAATATACTTTCTTATATGAATTTACAGTAAAATAAATTGTAAATATAGGTTATTTTTCTTTTGCAGATGAAAGACATGAGATATGAAACTACGGAGATTAACGTATATCATATTGTACGCTGGAATTCTCTATTTAGCATGCATTGCAGAAGACAGAGAACAGATCGACAAAGGATGTCCTCCTTGGCAAGACAGTCCTTGGTGTCCATGCTATCAGTTCGAAGACGGTTTATTCCTGGAATGCCCCGGTACGGGATTGGAACAGATTCGCAACACTCTGTCTCTGGTTGTAGCACCCATCAAGTCCCTGACCATCTACCATCTCGACAGCAATATCACAGTTTTACCGTCCCGTGTGTTTCTCAATCACACTATTTCGCACTTACAGATCTCCTACTCGAACTTGCAATCGATTCACGAGGATGCTTTCGAAAGTTTGGAGGACGTGCTCGAAAGCTTGTCTATTGTCAACAGTCAACTAAAAGAAGTGCCACAGAAGTCTCTTAGTAGACTGCACTCTCTTCGTTCTTTGGATTTCGATTCCAATCAAATAACTCACGTTGACAGTTATGCCTTTTATGGACTTCCTCTCAGCAGTCTAAATCTTCAAAGTAATTTAATTGAATCGTTGTCCGAGTATGCGTTCGGCGGTTTAGAGAATACTTTGGAAGAATTAGTTCTCATCAATAACCGATTGACTGTATTTCCTTTGAGCTCCTTACGACGTCTTAGACAGTTAAAAACTCTGAGGCTCGTCTGGAATCATATCACAAATATTCCCGACGATGGCTTTACACGCTTCACTACTCTACAGCGCTTAGATTTAAGTTCCAACAAAATAAGTGAATTGCACGAAAGAAGTTTCATCACCATGCCCCGCCTTACCATCCTTTCACTATACTCCAACTTTTTAACTAAATTGGACGATGACGTCTTTCTTCATATGGACCAATTAGAATCGTTGGATCTCAGTCACAACACCATCACCAACTTAAGTAGTAAAGTGTTCAGCCATCTCAATAAAATTAAAACTGTTGATCTCAGCTATAATCATCTCCATGTTATCGATAATAAGATATTTCACAATCTATCCACCATGAAAGAACTATTTATATCTAATAACAACGTCATGAAAATCACCAATGATACATTTTTCAACACTACTCACATTTCTGTACTGTTTGCACCCAATAATGCCATTTCAAATATTGATTATGGTGCATTTTACTCTCTCACACATCTGTATCAATTGCAATTATCTTTCAATCAGTTAAGAGAGATACATCCCACTTTGTTTAAAAGTAATCGCGCGCTTCGTTCACTTTCCTTAGATAATAACCTTATCATCGACATAGAACCGGGAACATTTCAAGAACTGGTCGAATTACGCGATCTCAGATTACAAAATAATCTCATTAAAAGAATAAAAAAGGGAAGTTTTTACTCTCTTCCAAACCTGCAAGAACTTCATCTTCAATTTAACAGAATCGAAGTTATAGATAACGAAGCGTTAAGGAGTTTAGCTAATTTACAACATTTGAATATCCAAGGAAATAAGCTGATAGAAATGGGAGATTTCTTGAGCAGATTTCCGTCTAGTTTGAGATCTCTGCAGTTAAATCACAATGAGATATCTAGTCTGCACAACGATAGTTTAAAGGGGCTGACGCAATTGGAAATTTTATGGTTAAACTGGAATAAACTCAAAAAGCTACAGAAAGGTGTATTGAAGGATCTTGTCAAAGTAGAAAAGTTGTATTTGGATCATAATTCGCTGATATCTATAGAAGATGGTGCGTTTGCTAGCATGAAAAATCTTGTGTTTCTTAATCTGGAAAATAGTAATCTAAATCACTTGAGTTCGGGTATGTTTCGTGGAATTTCATCCTTAGAAGAGCTTTATCTGTCCCATAATCGCATAACGGAGATAGAACCAAACACTTTCCAGCATTTGAAACAACTGAGGATTCTTCATTTGTCACATAATCAGATTTATGTCATCAGAAGATATATGTTCGAAGGAAATCTTCCTCTCGAAGAATTGATATTATCCAATATCATGGTTGAAGAAATTGAAGAGGGTTCTTTCAGTGACATTTCTTCTCTGTCGACATTAGATATAAGCGATAATAAATTAACTACGATAGAAAAAGAGACACTCGACTTTCCTAATCTGAAATACCTATATTTAGGCAATAACAACATGAGTGATAAGTCCATCGGCGAAGATATGTTCGAGAAAACTAAATCTTTGGTGCTTTTAAGTTTAGAAAACATCGGATTTGATTTCTTGAACGAAAATATATTTAATTCGCTTACTGAATTACGTATTTTAAAACTGGAGAGAAACGGGTTATTAGAATTAGATGAGAGTGTTTTAGCAGCAGTAAGTCTATTAAGAGAGTTGTATCTCGATCACAATAAATTTGAAAAAGTTCCTTCCAACGCATTGGGAAATGTGGCCAATCTGGAAATCCTATCACTCTCTCACAACTGCCTGATTTCCCTGAAGAGAATGGCATTCAGAGAAAATCAATACCTGAAGAAACTAGACCTTAGTGATAATGAGATATCTGTTATCGAAGAAGATGCTTTTTTCAATTTGAGTGCCCTTTTACAGTTGAATTTAGCCAATAATTCTTTAAAAATACTCCCGAAAGATATATTTCTATACACTCAATCTTTGGAGGAATTGAGACTGGACGGCAACTCTCTTTCGTATATTCCAAATACTTTATTTTCGCCAACATTGAGAAAGTTAAAACATATTTCTATGAACAGAAACCCTATTATTAGAATTAAAGAAGATCTAAGTCACTCGGAAGACCTTCCTTTCGTTCAGATTTTAAGTCTGGATAGAGGAAATATGACTGTTGTAGCATCACACGACTTTATCGGTTTGAATAATCTTCTAAGTTTATCGATGAGGCATAATCGTATATCTAAGATATCTCCCGGAGCTTTCAAACCTTTAAATCAACTAACATACCTCGATTTGGGTTATAACGATTTGGAAATACTACCAGAAGAAAGATTATACGGATTAACGCAGTTAAGGATTCTAAATCTGACAAGAAACTTTCTCAAAGAATTGCCAGCATTAAGCCAAGATATGAAACATTTGGAAAATTTAGATGTTTCCTATAATCGTCTTACGATTTTGAGAAAAGGAATTTTCGATCATTTGAAAAATTTGAAGAGACTTAGAATGCAATTCAACATGATAAGTGTAATTTCGTCGAAAACATTCGTTGGTCTATCAAATTTGGAAGTATTAAATATTAAAGATAACCGTTTGACTCATATACCAAGCGAAGTTCTTGCTTCCATCGAAGTCAGGCTAAATACTCTTTTCCTTTCAGGTAAGAATTCATTTTTAAGATATACTTCAAAAATTTATAATAGTATAACAACTTTCCTTTGAAGTAAATTTGAGTACATAAAAAAAATTTAGATATGCAGTATAACTTATCATTAATCTAGATAAAATTCAATAGACGAACTTAAAGAATGAATGAATTAGATAAATTTTTATATCTAGTCCATTCCTTTAGCTAATCATAATAAAAATGACATTACAGTGATTTTATTTCGACTGTTTATCTTCTAGAATACTTTAAATTAATCCCCATTTCATTCCGAATTTCACGAGATTATAAAATGAAAAACATTCTAAAATCAAGAATTATTGTATATGATTATCTAAAAATAAACTTTCTAATTTTTTTATAAATGTGAATAATTTTAAACAGTATTTAAAACACTATCTCTAGTTTGTTAAGTTTGCTACAATGTTTCAATTTTTTATTAGAAATTTTAAATATTTTTCAAGTTTTTCTTCATTAAAATGATTTCGAATATTGATAAGAAGCAGAACGATGTCATTAATGTTTTTGACATGTCATTTTTTTACAGACTTGTAGTAAAAATATTTTAAAACATAATCATAAAAAAGTGGAAATATTTTAGAAAGCGTGCCAAAAACAATTTAATCAACAACCAAATTGTCTATGTTAATAGGTTTTTCTAGTATTATTTTTATTTTGCACAGAATGAATACGAAACATTTTTATAAAAATTAAATTTATTTAAGAAGTTATATTTTTGCAATTTTTACAAATTTTATTGGTAAAAAATAATAATTATTTTTAAAAATTTCTTCGAGTTAATTTAATAAAATGAATTTTGTTAATTTTTTAGGAAATCCATTGAATTGCAACTGTCGAATGCTTGGTTTATGGGAATGGCTGCAAGATCATTCACGATTAATCACCACCTCTGACGAGTCCATCGAACTTGTTTGTCATCGTCCAATAAAACTGAGGGATGTCACCTTATTAACCATACATCCGGTCGATTTCTGTCCCGCACCGTCGGTTTCAGAACTCCAAATACAGCGACTGGACCACGAAAGAATGACGGTAGACTGGGAAATACAAAATGGAACCCTGATCGGAGGATTTGTTCTCACTTACCACGTAACATCTACAAGAAGTGTACCCATAAGTCACGTACTGGAAGCGGACCAAAGTCGATACGAAATTCAAGGATTGGAACCAGAAACTTGGTATACTGTGTGTGTGACGGCGACTGGTAAATATCTTCGTGCTCTAACAAAGCCGACTCCATATGTAACGCATCACGATAAACCTCAATCTGACACTAATACCACAAATCGAAAATGCCTCCAAATCAGAACTCTTGCAAAAACAGACAAAACAAAGATCACCCTCTCCACTCTTGGCATTATTTTAGGTAGCAGTGTCAGTGCCGCTTTGGTTCTTACTCTCTCTATCCTCTTAACAGCCTTGAAATTTCGCAGAAGGAGAAGACCGGTGAAGAATGACGTCCCTCAGGAGTACATCTCTTACCGTCACTTTTCGATCCAGTCCTCGGAGGGCGTATACTCGTGATACTGTGCACGATCTGTTCACGTGGCACCATGGTCGGACCACTATCTGTGCTGGACACATAGACGGGTGCCATATACTCCCTTAAGAGTATTTGTATAGAATCGGCGTCCAACTTGCAATAATACGGACAATATTACTTTTCGTTTTATTCCAGTCTCCTATAATCATTTACGGGAGACCCGGTTTGTGTTGCTTCCCTCTGTATGCTGCAGATGTGTCTGAACATGTGTGTACCGTAGCAACATGACGTGGGAACAGTTTGATTCAATTTCACGAGGAAAACAGGTGAGAAAATCAAATACTTTCTCGCGAGATTTTAATAAAACTGCCTATTGTCTATGAAAAAGTTTCTAACACCAGTCCTACAATATCTGTAAAGAAAAATTCAAAACAGAACCAATCAGCTACGAGAAGGAAGAAAAGTATCGCGATCCATCCAACCAATCAGTTACCAAACAAACGTTCGATAACCAATCACTGCGCGCTGATATTCTATTTTTATTTAAATGGATTTTAAATTAAATAAAAATATATTTAACATACTTATTTAATTTTTAATCTCTGTAAAAAGAAAGATACGAAACGATTTTGTTTCGATAATAAAAAAAAAAGTTTGAATTTTATCCAAGAAATACTATACCTGAATTCACTTCATAAACTTAGTATATATAGGAAGCCATAAAAATCAATGCACTCATAACAGCTCATGAAACATCGGTGGATATTTCTCGATCCAGTAAGCTAAAGCAGAAAAGGAATGGTAGATATATAACATGTCAGAAATATGGCAGAGGATATCTTTCTTTCTCGAGATCTATAAAATTGACAAAGCTTTTCATTTTAGAAACTTATCCACTTAGTCTCGTCCTTTAATAGAACCATTCTCACTCCATTATCAAATAAATCGTTATGGGCATTTATAGTAGATGAGTTCATACATTTTTATACTTAATTTATAAAAGTTTAATACCCGTAAACAATTAAATCGTTCGATATAAGGCAGTACACGTCGAAAGAGCAAACTTATTTATGGCTATCAATGAATAGAAAAACTTAAAATCCGATGTTTGGATAGATTTATTGAAGTGCACTTGAATTCCGTGCCACGTCTAGAAAGATTGGATTCAGCAAAATTCAATTTAATACAGCATAAATCTTGTATTGGAACACCGAATCCTAATAGTTTAGAAAATTCAACTATTCAATATTTAGTCTATTGAAATTTCGAATAATTTTCTTTTCTGTTATATTTTCAATTACGTGTGATCAAATTTCACGAATATATTCATTTTGCCGCTGTAAAAATATATTTTTATACAATGAATACGAATGGAGAAAGATATTGCTTCGACGTTTTTCAAGTTATCGAATTTTTGTTGCTACTTTAACCATTTATATAGATCGATAAAATAAATAATAAAAATAAGATCGAATTTTAAACATTAATAATTAAAAAATTCGCCTGTTTTCGCGTTAAAATCCTTAATCGATAACTTAAAAAAACTGATAATTTTTTTAATGCTGAATTTAAACTTTAATTTTTCGAGGAAAATTGCGTATGAAAAACGAAAAGAAAAACAAAGCAGAAGACATTAAAATGCCAAAAAATGCAATAAAAGTTCAAATAAAAGGAGAATTAAAACCAAATTACCGAATATAAAACAGCCTTTTTAAAACTCAGGTAACTTAAGCCAAAAACGATTAAAGTAGCGCGCTTAACATAAAATACATTTAATCGTACAAAAGGTGGAATATTAAAATACTACACGACTAAACAATGATGATTTAATTTAAAAACCCAAGCAAATGATGCATTAAATAGCCAAGAGGCAAAGACAGGCGCAATGTATTATAAACGCATGACACACCTCTTTCAAGCTCGATGATGAATGATTTTATCACTAAGTATTGAGAATACTTCTTAAAAAAACTTGAATTATCATTACTCCGAGCACCGTGTTTCTTTTTTTTTTTTTCTTCTCGACAATTATTAACATTTAAATATATCCCCTTATCGTGTTATCACCATAATTAAAGCGGCATCAACACAAATATAGATGTCTGGTAGAGTTTGACAAATCTTTTGTCATTCGAGTAAATTTAAATTAGATAAATGTATATTTTCTACTTTTTTTAGATATATATTAAAAATCAAAATCGTTTAAATTTTTATTTTTCTAAACTTTCGCTATTTTTATCTACTTTACAGAAATTGAAAGCGATTTTTTTCTTTCTTTAATTTTTCTTTTCTTAGAAATAGTTGGAATTATCAAAGAAAAATTTCTCTAAATTTTCTAGGATGATGGCTTTGTTTTTAATAACTTCTAAAAACTTAATCTAGGATATTTTAAAATCGATTTAGAATTCCAAAGAATGTTCCTTGTTTTTTCCCTTTCTCTCTCTTTTAAATTCCAAATATCCAATTCAATTTTGGACCTTCTACCTTCGAGTGTCTAAAATTGGATTCTTTGCTAAAGTCTGTATGAAATTCGTGTTTCTTCCTTGATCCTCGTATTTTTTTATATAGAAAAAAACATTAAAGTTTCATTTAAAAATAAATGGTTGTTCTCGGGTTACAATTTTATTTTCGTTTCATAATTTTTTCCCTCTTTAACTTACTAGTTTCGACGCATTTTAACGATCGAAAATATGATGCAAATAATGAATAGTTTATTGATTAAAGTATAGTCTACAGTTTCATTGATTTAAGCCGGATTCGATTACAGTTAATTCAATCTACTTCATTGATTTGGAAGTAAAACCGTTACATAAACCCATTCATTTACTAGCATTATTTAAATTAACAAGTGGCTGGCATCTGAAGAGAAGTTTCGTTTACAGTAATTCTTGTCGAGATTCGATTGTTAACAATCTTACAATTGGATTATTGACAAACTTAAAGTTAACTAACTTGCCAATATTAAAATAAATTAAATGTCTTTGTACTTTACTGTTTAGTTTCGCCACCACATATAAATTAATGAATACAAAGTATGACCAAACTTTGTAATAAGTATCAAAAGTGTGTAACTCGTGTTTGTTAAATCAGATTGAATTTCGGTGTTTTTTTTTTCTTTTTCATTTCGTGCCTTAATTAATTCTTATTCTAATATATGTGGTAGAGTAGAAAATCGCTTAAGATGTGACTTTGCATTATGTTATAAACCGAGAATGTGGAAACTTCGACCTTTCGAAAGCAGAGTAGAAAATCGCTTAAGAAGATGTGACTTTGCATTATGTTATAAACCGAGAATGTGGAAACTTCGACCTTTCGAAAGCTCTTAAATTTATAGTCACTTGGCACTTTATAAATTTTTCATCAGTAAAGTTGATGTTGTAGACTTTCTAGGGACGATCGTTTCAATGCTACTGTGTTACTTTTTTTTATTTCGATCATAAATTGTTTTGAAACAAACTTTGAACAGTATATTCAATATGAAAGCAAATTTTTAGTTTTACATCAGAAAGAGATGTTTTATGAAAACAATTTTTTTTCCTCTCTGTTAAGATTACGTTTTAAACGATTTTTATCGTCTGTGCCTTTTAATAAAATATTAACCATCAAAAATTTTTGATCTACTTCTTAAATATTTAAAAAAGCGAAGGATAAAGTCAAATATTAACAGCAATGTATATAATTAAAACTAAAAATATTAATTTAAATACGTCGATAAAAATAAAAATTTAAACAGAATTAACACTAAATAAAAATGGGGAAAATATAGGAAAGCATTAACATTATGTGTTACGTCATCATTACTATGAATAAATTAAAAAATATAAAAAGTTAATTAATAAGAACTTGTTTAAAAAACGTATATTTATTAGTTAATAAAGAGAGCGTGAAGGAGAAATTTTTTGTTAAACTTTGATGATATTTAATAAATAGTTTTATGTTATTTAAGACTTCTTTTATTTATTTAATAAAAATCGATACGATTTAATTTTGTTCGAATTTAAGAAAATATCTGTCCGCATCAAACGTTATATTATTTTTACGATGGAGAATCATACAGTGAGTTTTTGATCTTCAACAATCGCCATGACTTTTAATAAAGGTTATTGCGGCAGTTCTTTCTTTTTTAATATTTCAAATTTACGATTATATAAACTTTTTCAGTTTTAATAAAAAGGAATCAATTTAAAGCCCAGAATCTCGAAAATATAATTTGCGGTCTGTCAGTGATTGATAAAATTTTAATAAAAATAATATTATTTTTTTTTTATTCTGTTTCATTTTGAAGTTTCTTTCTTTTTTTAATTTTTATTATTGAATAAAATGAAGCGTTAAATATATTTTAATTGAAAGGATTTCCTTCACGCTCCAGTTGAATTTCTCTTTAATTTTATGACAAAATCATCTTTGGTATTATTTTCAGTTAATGCGTAACCAAGTCGGAAGCGTGTTAACTTAACAAGATTATTTCTTACTTAAAAAGATATATCGTTTAAAGTTATTTATAATATTAAAAAATAAAATTTTTAACCCCTTCTTTTCTGGTTATTTTTAATCAAATTTTGATTAAGTTTCCAGACGGAAAAGTATTTCGTGTTTAATGTTAAAAAAATCCGAAACAATAATTTAAAAACATTCTTATGGACTGATCTGGAAATAGAATTTTTCCGGTGATTGCGTAATCAGATCTAACATCTGTTTAAAAATTCAGTCGAAAATTTTATATTTATGGTATATTTAACAATTTAATAAGATATATCTTGCTCTAGTTAAATATATAGAATTCAACTTTCTACAAATAAAAAATAATAATTACTACTATTCCGTAGAATTGCATTACTATCAATCATTCGTTTGAGTACTGCATTCTTTCACCAAATGTAAAAAACACAACTCATATATCAATATTTTACTCAAAAAAATTTTAGTCTATATATTAAATTGAAATGCAGAAAGAAAATCAAGAAAAATTAAATTACGATTTTAATAAAATCAAATTTTAATTTATATTTATAAAAATCATTTTTTGACATTATAACCGTTAAGAATGTAAAACAAATATTTAAATTATTTATACTGAATAAATATAAAAAATATATAAGATGCTTATATTAATATTAAAAATGATTAAAATATAAATTCAAAATTAACTATTTTTTTTCCCTTAAAGAAACTGTTTACAATCTGTTAAAAGTGATTTAATTAGAAATCTCCCGCATCATTAATGATATTTACAAACTAAAGTGTGAATTTTTAATATTTTATTCTAAATTATTGAAATAGTAAAAATATTATTTAAAAAATAATCTCCAATTCCCATGGATAATTTTTAAAATTTGCATGAAATGTATTAATGTGCAAATTTCCTTATAAATTCTCGATTTTTTGAGTCTGGTTACAATTGTTTACCGAGTCAAACATTATGAAAATTTGTTGTTTCTTTAAGGAATGGTTGAAAAATTAGAAATTCGAGTTGTTTCTCTGGTTACGGAATATATATTTTCATTTATTTTTCTTAAAGAAATGTTTCCATTTTTGAATTAAGTTTTTCAAATGTTTTGGTTGTAAAAAAGCTCGAAGTAGTAAGGCAATAAATATGTATTTTTAGTATACTAAAAATCTTAGATGCATAAAAGTTGGAGTCGAACAACTGCATTAGGATTAAGTAGCGAAGGGTGTTACTTGCCGCAAGGAATTTTTTTGTTCCTTACTTTTTTCTAGAGTAAGTCAGACATGTATAATCCAAAGTAGTGTTTGTTAGAAAGCGAGTACAGTATTATTTCATTCTCTTTCTTATCGCGGCTCTATATTTTCTCTGTCCTTTGTGTTGGAGTGTCGATCTGTGTTCTTACAAGGAATCACTCTTAACTTGTTCTTCTCAGTTAAGAACAAAAAAGAAAAAATTCCCTAGATAGAAGAAATTATGTAGTATCAATTATTAATACAGTTTTTTTTTTTTTTAAATCGAAACATTCCGTTTAACCTAATTTAACTGCCGTAAAGATGCAAAATTCTCCCTCACTTTTACACCCGACATATCAAAATTAACGTTTATAGATTGTCGAATAAAAATAACGGCAAATAAACTCTAGAAAAGTTGCAAAAAAATGTGTTACTTTTCGATAAGCTTATCGACTACTTTACCTATCGAATACGATCTCTGATGTCATAAAACTGCTGACAAAATCGATTCTAGTCGAGAAATTCGTTCAAATGTGTTTTTTTGTATTACATTATTAAGTTTTGGAAGCGAATATTTTGATATTTTAAGCTTTCTTTTCAAATTTTGACAGCTAGAAATTTTAAGAAAAGAACGGGCAGAAAACACACCGAATAAGAGCCAACGTTTTAAAATGCTACTTTATTCGCTGTTTTTTTATTTATTTATTTTTTAAATTAACCAATCAGTGCAAAGGTTAAAGTTGGCATCGCTCATCGATTGGTTAAAGATTATCCTAATTACGACTCTATGGTAACGACTTTATTATACGCATCTATTAAGCTGATTGGTCAATGAATATTTCTTGTTAAATTTTAATTGGTTTAAGCGCTGATAGGATTTTAAAAACGTTTGTCGGTCTTAATGTAAGAGTCTTTAGAGTTTCAAACGTGTATTAAAGTTAAAAAATAATTATTTTTAAATACATATTTTTTTTTGGTGTATTCTTTCAGACCCCCCTGTGATCTGCCAAGCAACGACCTCTGATGACTGAGGACGGTAGAAGATGTTATCGTTTCCCTTCCGAGTGTCGGTATATGTGATTTGTCCAAAACGCGATATTTGATGTTTTGTAGCGTTACATAAATCCGGTCTTTTGTACAAATAAACAACCGATAGATCTGTATGTCTAAGTCTGAATTTTTTCAAACAAAATTCCTTTTTTAATAGAAAAAAATTCATTTTTTATCATCAAACTATTCATTTTCCCAATAAAATCGGATTTAAAACTCAGCAAAAATTTTTAATAAAGTAAAAAATAAAAATAAAAAATTTACACTCGATGAATTATCGAGAAAAAAGGAAAGTCGACCAGATTTTCTTCTATTGTAAATTTTTTGTGAAAGAAAAGCAAAGAACGTAAAATTGTCATCCAGTTTTTTTCCCTTAAATGGAGTTTTTTTTTTCTGTCTGATATCGAAAAATCAGTAGATTTTCCCGCTTTATTTAACATTTACTGGCCATATTGTGTTACGGAAAGACACTGTTCTAACAGCAGGAGATTTACGCGGATATTTTTCAGAAGAAGAAGTTAGATGACAGTTTTCACTATTGATCCGTCTGTCGCCTTGTCAGCCTACTCGCAATCGATATCTGAATGATGTCACGTGTATAATGCCGCTTAAAAACTTTGACAAGTCATTGTCATTTGCCATGTGGTTTCCTTCAGAAAACAAAGTTTAGAAAAGTCTAAGCATCAAATTTAAATTTTTTATACATTAACAACATTTATCAATTTCCATTTATTAAACTGTTTTTATGGTAAACTTATCTTTTATAGTTTATGGTATTAATTATACGAAAATTGCATAATAATTATCATACACTGTGGATTGGATACATAGTTTCGTCGCAAACTGAGTTAACTAAGAGAAATTTTTAAAAATTGATAAATTCGAGGTCCAATTTTAAAACATTTTCTAACAAATTTTATGAGAAACTATGTGTATTATATTCCTTTCTAAATAAAATATTTAATAATTTAAAATTTAGCATTGGCTTCTCATAAAAATAACGAATAAATCAAGAAATTTTATCAAAACAAACTTCAATTTTTTAAAAAAATCAGACAAATTTTATTACTATTACATACTTTAAAGAAAATTTATTTTTGAACAGTAAACATTTTTCAAAAAATAAATTTTCCAAGTTTTCTTTGCTAAGTTTATTTGCAGCTACAAATTTTCCTGGAAATTTTCATCTAGAGATACGTTATGAATTTAGTGACAGTAAGGAAATCCGAATTATTCGAGTTTCGTATGAAATATTATTAAAAATGCTTTCCTTATGAATTCTTTAAATTCCTCGAGAACAGTTCTGTTTCTAAGATGAAGATTGCAATTCTCGAAACAAACTAAACCTTAAGATATGAGTTATAAACTTCAAGAAAATATATTACTTCTCACATAAAACTTTACTTTTTTTGAATAAAAAAGGAACTCTCGGTGTTTCTTATTATTTTAAAAATTTTCTAACTTATAAAATATCATTTTTTAGGAAAGAACATTAAGTTACAGTTTTGTGAGGGGCAATAAAATTTCTTATAAAGAAAAAAAAATTAAGTGCTCTAGTCTGGTTCATAAATCTGAATAAATTTTATGTATAACCAAATAATTATAGATCTTTCTATAATTTTTTCTTACTCTGGCCATGTAGACGTACTTTGTCGTCTTAAAGATCTAGACGAAAAGTCATCGTTTCATCATCAAAGTAGAAGTAAAATCCTATGTAATTTGATTCGGAATCGTTTTAAATCCTACAATTGATCACGTCACAGAATAGTTTTGAAAGATTAAATCAGTCGATAATTGTTATTCTAAACATAATGATTTGATCTAATACTTTCTGTCGCAAACGTTTGCAATCCAGTGTTAATATAAACTTTACAGATCAATCTTATCCTTTTCAGATTATATTACAAGACATTTTATCCGATAAATTTGCTAATCAGTTATGAGATTTACTTTGAATTTAATTAGTATAATTCACATTCCTATCTTTAATTCACAAACAACAGATACGATGTCGTCTTCTAATTAGGCATTAATCTAATGACGGATTTCTTAATAGAAAATATTAATTAGCAATCTTATTAGGAACGACCAACATTTTGTTTTGAAACATTTTTAAAATATGGTATCTAACAGTGTTATTTTTTAATATCAAACTCTTGGACAGTTGTGAAAACTATTCGTAGAAGCTTATGCAACTTTTCTCCAGGCCAGGAATGCCAATAAACATCATATTTTTTCCTCCAGCAACTACAAAACAATTTTGTTTTTGCTACTTCTTTCCGGTCTAATCTGGAGAAAATCAGTATTGATATAAGTATGATTAATATTTTTTTATCAATTATTTGCGCTCGGAACTTCTTCAGCTTGTCAGTGATATACTATAACAAAATATAACTACAACAAATTAAATTCGTTTAAACTAATGTTTTTGCTGTAATGTTGCAATATATAAACAAATATAAGAGATAAACTCGATATTTTTACTGGAGTCTCTTGCGGAGAAGTTGAGTTTAGTATGGACATAGTAAAGTCTATTGTAATTAGAGGATGGAATCCCAGAACAATCAGTCATTTCGATGCTCCCAGTGTGCGATCAAACAATCGACCGTCGCAATAAAGATTTAAGGAAAGATTGACGAGATACAGCGCCAACAGAACAAAGTCAGGCCATCTGTCCAAGTGTCAACGACATGGTCAATGACGTCAATAACCTGGAAACGTTTATCACATTCAGTAAAGCAGCAAAACCCGAAAACGAAAGCACGGCTACGGTAGGCATATATGTCACAAAAAGGAGTGGCCATCTCGAATGATGTCGAAGCAGCTAATGCTCGTCAAATATGAGTAATGGGGTTGCTCTTCATGAGGAGCGAGATGAAAGTAATCCACCCTAGGTTATTACCAAAGAGTTCTGCCCTTTAACCATATCCTGGCCTCTTTCAATTAACGCGCTTTCTCCTTTCAGGTAAAGACTCGTGGAAATACTAGAAGATGAAAATATTAATTGGTTGTTTCTCCTCTATTAGTTATCCAATAACGACAAAAGAAAGCGGAGTTTTATAAATTTGCAATGTCACCGATAATTAAAGGATAAAATTTGTTACGAATCATAAACATTCGCTGTTTAATTCCTCTCTTCCAACCATTCCTGTAAGCGAGTCATCTGTCTGTGTCAACAATGCTAACTTTGAAGAATATCCAGACGAAAATAATCAATGGTTCAACTTGTAGAAAACAGAAAAATAATGAAATAAAAAAAGATCCATTTTTGTAATTGGTTTCTAGTTCTTTGTTATTTTCGAATTGACTTTATAATAAACGACAAGTTTCAAATTATGGTTTCCTTTAGTACTTTCTTTACCACTTGATTCAGATTTATGATCGGATGAAGATGAAAAGCGGAAAATTAAAAAAATTATAAAAAAAATACGCTATAAATTTATTATACTTTATAAGTTTTAAATTAGTTTCTTAAATATATTTGTCATTCGCGCTGTTTGACAAACAAAATACTTTTTTATTTTTTGACAAAAAACTATTTATCTAATTTTCCTTTTTGACATTTCTCCATGAATTTAAAAATAGGGAATTTGAATAGCATCCAGATGAGTTATTAAAATATTTATAAACCGAATATATTTTTATGTATTACATCTAGGTGAAAATATAGCTTATATAAGTTTACATTCCAAGTCAAACAAATGTTAAATACTTCTAGAATGATTTATTATGTAGTAAGAAGCCGAACAGATTCCAAACCCAGATAGTATACTTATTCCTAAAGTAGCATTAATAAGATACTTCTAGAAACGTACTATATATAACACACATTTATCAAAAACGGTTTCCTCGTCTGATTGGATCCAGAGTTTGTTCATTCAATAAATCTATAACATAACTCATGCAGCTCGAAATGCGAAATATCGATTGAGTCTAACAGTAACAATACTATTAAAAATATATATAAGATATATATATATATATGCGTGTGTGTTTTTTATCTTAATGCAAACCTCATAAAACTGTAGTTTAATCTTTAAAGAAAACTTTTGATTTTCTTGAAAAACTTTACCGAATTTCTAAATTTAGAAATGCTTTCATTACTTTCTAGAGTTTCTTATTCATCAATGAAGGAAAGCATTCAAGCCGAAAATCGCAACTTTAACCCACAAAGTCAAACTACTTAGCATCAGTTAGCCATCCATCATCAATCATCACGAGAAACTACTTACTAACGAAAGCTACTCAGGAAACATTTGTTCGGTTATTGATCTCTGAACTGAAAAACTGTCTGACTCTGTTTGGATTTATTTCTTTCTGACACGATGATGATCGAGTAATTTCGTCATTTTTCAACCTTTCCAAACACATTTTAGCTTACGTAATACTATTAACTACTAGTATGCTAATTGATGCGAGATAATATTTTATTACGCGCTTTAATCACCTCAAACAATGCAGTTTATTTTTATAGACACGTTGCTGATTAGCATTACAATAATTTTATGATTTTACAAGTTTTGTATAAGCAATTCGTCTTTCTCTAACACGAAATAAAACTCCAATTTTATACCTTTAACATCTTGTAATCTTACAACTAATTCGATATAATACGTATTTATGGCGAATCGTCTATTTGCTTTTAAATTATTTTAGTTTTACCTCTTTCATAAGTGCTATTCCTTCATAAAACTAGACGATAGTTATTTTAACGAGACTCCAAACTGTTTGTTCTATATTGCTATCACGCAGAAATTATTATAGTAGTAAATTCTGCCGAAATTCCTTGGCCAAGCAAACCGAAAATTAATTTTTTTTTAAGTTTAAATATTCATCCGTTAGATTAATTAATGGCTTTAATCTCACATAGATTTAACTCTTGTCTGAATATTTTTTCATGAATTTATATAGTGTACTAAATGAGCTTGTATGTCTTTCGGATGATAAATGACTTACTTATCTTCATTCTTATACCGTATATAACGCCTTGGCATTTTCAAAATGGAAAATCTTTATTGTTGGATAGGCAGCGCATCATATATCCAATAACAGAGAATTCTATTTTGAGGCGAGTCGAGATATTCAAGGTTAACATGTTATGGTCGATGATTGAAATGTTTATTTTGAGAGGTGAGCACGTATGAAGTAAGTAAGAATTTAGTTTTTTATATGTTTATCGACTCTTTTGTGAAGGTTAAAAATATAATTTTGATGAAGAAACCAAACTTATAGACGTAAAAACGAAGGTGTAATGTTTAAAACATTGGCAGGTATTAAATTAATCACTTAAGATTAGAATTTCTATTCGATATTGTTATATTGATTCTCAGGAGGGGAAAAACTGCAGCCGTCAATATTAGACGTTTGGATGAAGATGAAATCAAGAAAGAGTCATCGATCCGATGCTACTTGTGCACTAGAACGAAGCCAAGCCATCACTTGTCTATGATTCAAAGCATCTAAGTCTCCAACGATTGCTACTCAGAAGTGGATTGTTGAGATAAGAGGATACCTTTTGTCACGCAGCTGCGTGATCCTTTAAAGGAGGAGATTGTTCCTTTAGATTAGCTGTAATCATTATGGGAATTTAAAAAATAAAAGTATGCGATTACCTAGGGAGTAAATTATATAACCGAGTCGAGCATATTTTCGAATTAATTATTCGAAATGAGAACAATAGAGTCCAACGTAAATTTGACATTAGCGAAATTTCTATTTGAAAGAATTTTCTAGGATTAATTAAAACTTTTAGTAGATAATGTAATGAAAGAAAATTTTCAGTTTTCTTTAGAAAATGCTTTTTATTATCGAACAAAGAAGCTTTCTTCAAACATAACTGAAATGTTTAGTTTTGGAATAGGATCATTAATGAGGTGGATAATAGTCAGCGTGTCGTGCACTGCGCTCCAATCTGTCAACTCTATTCAAGAAGTGAAAACATGAAGGTGAGAGTATCATAAAGAAAACATTTGTTCTTTTATTCACTACTTACTAAGCACTTAAATAATTAACCAAACAATAGAATGTAAGGTTTATTTATACAATCAATTAAGCAAACAGAGTATGCGTTAAAAATATATTTTTTCTTTGTTTAATCGATAAAACAGATTTAGCCTTCTGAAGGAAAAGAAATGACAATATATATAATTAAACAGGCAAACAGGCCAACAGCCAACGGACAAAATTAAAAAAGTCTCATAACTTATAGAAGTTATAGGAAAAATTAACTTTTGCTACTTTAGTTATTGTTAGTTGGCAGAGAGCGTAGTTATTTCGTTAATTTAAGTTGTATAATGTATATTAAAACAGGATTTGAATAGTTGAATATAAAGTTGGCAGCACGAATTGCAGGAGACAGCGGCGATGTTTATGTCAGATACATTTTGACAACGTTTGACACGAACTTGACAGAAAGTTTTCTTCGTCCGCGAATCGTACATGCCAATCAATGCTCTACTGGAAGCATCGCAAAACTTTATCCTTGGAATTTTTCCACAGTCTCACGAGACAGAGACAGGTGGTGTTATAAGAAATACGTCGCTTCTTTATACCGTTTGCAGTTTCTATTTTCTCGTCCTAGTTTTGGGAGTTAGTATAGAAGAGCATCCCTATCGATCACGGCCTATCAGAGTAAATACTGGGTAAAGACAACGGGTGGTGATATCCGAAGTGTTTCGACTGCACAGATTGTTCGACGTCTTTCTCATCGATTTACGAAGCTCGACCGAATGTCTCCGTTGCAGCCTAAAGAGATTGTGGCTGTTCAAAGTCAAATGTTGGAATAAAAAGTTTTACATGTTCTCCAGGAAGTTCTTTTGTGTGTGGGTGATGGACGATCCCTATCCAGTTGTAAATCGACTGTTTGCTTTGACTATTTCATAGACCCTCGAGTGACTTCGCTAGAGCAAAACCACTTCGGAGAATATGCAATAGAAAGACGCTCCAGGAACAAAATTGCCTTTATTCGACTCAAAATCCGTTTATATATACATATAATATATATATTTACTTAAATAAAATAACGCAATGGGATTGTACTCTACTAAATATAATTTTTTTTCCTCAAGTTTCAATATTAGATATGAATTTTTTTATGTTCACGGTTTTATTCGAGCTTATTGCTGTCATAAATTTTTTTTCTCTTCCTTACATTAAAGAAAGATAAAAATGCCCGATAATAATTCAAATATCGATTCTAAATATACCAACAGGCAAAAAATTGCTATTAAGAAGGCTTTCTATTAAAACAGATTAAAGGTTAGAAAAAGAGATATGTCTACTTGTCATTTCATTATCCATTCATGATGAATTGGCAAAGTGGAGCGGGAGCCAGGTTCTGAACAAAATTCCACTTGATCATTCATCTCCCTTTGATGGTCGGAGTCATCAGGTGAAGAAGAGAGAGATTAAGTTGTCCTCGACTAATCTCTTGATTCAGAACATTCCAATATTGAGATTTTGATGCAGTTCATATCAATTAAGAGTTCATCGAAAACATGCAAAGAAGATAAGTACGTTGGCAAATCATTCTAGAATGGCAAAACACCGAATAATCTTATCATTCTACCTAATTATGGGTATAATTTTATCATTCTTTCGTTATTAACTTTTTAATGAGAAACTCTTCCTTTAAAGAATTCAACAAAATAAGCTCTATATTCTATACTTATTTCTTCGATAGCATTCATTTATTTATTAACTTGTCGGCTTCAAAAATCAAATAAGATTCTTAACTTGTCTCAGAAATTAAACTTCGAAGTTTTACTTTTCCTCTTAAGGAAAAAAAAAACTGAAATTTTTTATTATTGTTATTTATACAGTGAATTAATGCAACCCGACGATCGATAATTGAGACAAATGAAGGAAATTACATAAAATTTTACTTTTAAAAATATTTAGAAATTATCCTTTTTTAAATACACTTCTTGAAACTTTAGAAATGTAGATTATCATTTTCCTATCGAAGGTTTCGGGTTCTTTTTTTTTTCTTTTCTACATTTTGTGCAAATTACTTTAGTTACGATGCAAAGTTAAAAATAACAAAGAGTTAAATTCTCTTCTCAATTATCATCTGATAATCCCGAGTGGAAAATCAGGAATTGGAGTGCATGCTGAAGTACATAAAGTGCACTAACATTTGTTACTGGTGACAAGACGTGATGAGTGTGTCTGTGCCACTGTTTGTTGTCGAATGAAGCGGGAAGAAAATGGAGGTGAAGGCAAAGGTTTGTCCACTTGGCGGAAGTAATTCGATTTTGGGTCACGAATCTGCAGAAGTTTAGATCCAAATCAATTGTTCTGCCAATCGATCCATAACGACCATTTTTATATAAATATTTAACTTTTTAAGTAGTTTTACAACTAATTAAAAGAGAAAAATATAATTGATTTTCTGTATGAAAGATAAGTAGCGCAACCGGTACACTTCATGTTTTCCTCATTATAATTAAAACCTGAAGAAGTAATTATATCCACAGAAAAAATGAAATTTTAAGGACCAAATTCACTTTATGACTTTTGATATTAAAATTAGAGAAAATATGTTTTTTTTGTAAAATAAAAGTAAGCTCGAGAGCATTTTTTTTTATTTGGAATAGATTTAAAGCTTTTAAAGCTTCTCCTCTTCAAATAATTATCAAAATGAAAACAAACCTAAGTATGGATGAAGTAAAAAAAAAGCAGCAGATTTTTCAGTAGCAAACAGCTTTTTGCTTATTAAATGTATCTGAATTTATTAATAAAATAATATTATAGAGTTTACTTCAAAAATAAAGATGGCTGATAAGAAGCATCGACACATCTGTTTACTCTGCACTAAACCGAACATAGATATACGGAACGATTCGTTTAAAAATGGGAAGAAATTTATGGGAACAGCACATAAGAGTGCGGTTTGGTACAATCAAAGCAGGGAGCGTGGCATCTAAGAGGAGGAGGCAGGATCCAGAATTGCAGAAGTGGTAAGAATTGGAGCGTCATGTAGAGTTACCTCATCTGATAAATCACCAATAACTGAATGATGTGAAACGGAAATGAAATGTTTGGCGCATCCAGTCAACGATATAATTAATAGAATAGAACAACACAGCCATCTGTTAACGCTAAGGTAGAGGACAATCAAGCGAGTTAATATTCTGACAGAACGTTGTACCTGACCATTAATTATTGGATGGGAGAAACCTCGATTTGTAATCCATAAATAAAAATTATATCTTGTTCAAACTTATTTCATGGATTGTTAAATACGAAGATTTCCTTTTCGTCGCAATCAGCGCTCGGAATTAAGATTTGATAATTAGTGTCGTTCTTCGTCAAACCCAATGCGTAAAAGGTGAATTATTATTATATTTTCCAGCAGAAATGCCATTTATATTTTTCTATTTTCATATTTCAAAACTGCTAAAAATATTCCAATCGATTATATTTCAACTTGCCAATTGATAAAGTTTATTTCGACAGAGGTCTTCATTCGTCAGAATTGTTCGTTGAAAAAAAAAAATACTGTACCAAGAATTTATCTTTCCTGTTCGCAAACCAGTTCAAAATATATATAAAAAAAGAAACAGTTGGAGAGGTTTAGAAATACATAAATCTATTTATAATCGTACATTTATTAAAATTTTTTTTTATTTGTAAACTGTATAAGTTGGAGAGAAGATAGTGTATCTAATAATAGAATTCAATCCTTTATAGCATCGAACATTAGTTGAATGAAGAATATCTTTTTACTATAAAACATTAAATCAAAATCTTTGCTTTTTTCCAATAACAAGGAATTTTTTTTTGTATCATAAATTATGAGAATAATTTTTAAACTCTGAAAATATAAAATGATTATTAATTCAGATATCCAGTATATTAGAGAAACTAGCCGGATAACTATAGATAAATTATCACGCTATTAATTTTAAGTGTAATAACATAGAATGAATTGTGACATTACATAGCGAGATGTCTACCTATCTAATGGTGAAAGATTTCCATTGGCGGTATGTAATATCTATATAAATTCAACAGTATAGTCGAGATTAATATTTCTAAAACTTTAGTTAATGCTAATACTGGATGCACAAAGAGTATTTCAATCATCTATACACAAATGAATCAATGTTCGCGACATTGACTATGGCCAACCTAGGTGACAATAGACAATAAAGCTACCAATGTGTTCAATTGGCACACCAAAAGCTACATTTAAGTTATACATAATTGCATATAAAGCTAAAGTTAAAACGACTTATAGAAATTAATATATTTCGGTCAATTTAAATTCCACCTTTACGCCAAGATTTTTCAGATGGTAAACAGTAAACAATTACTATACAAAAATACTGCATTTACTTATATTTTTAACCCCATTTTTCATCAGAGTTTTATTAAAATTTAATTCAATATATCTTTCTACAATTGAGAGATTATCTGCGATAAGCAATTAAATCAAGAAAGTTGATTTTCAGTAAAATCGATGTCAAAGAATGCAGACATTTTGATAAACTACTTTAATATATACTTGATATATTTGTTGATATGCAAACATGTTATTCCATGTTCCACTTTTCAATAAAAGTCTATGCGCTATATGATACCATAGAATCTACATAAAATATAATAACTCGATTTACCTGATTATTGAAGAGTTAACTATTGTTTTCTTGTTTATGTTTTACTTTATATTATTACTAAACGTAACTGCATAGAAAATTAATAAATTTGCTTTATTTTCAAGGAAATTTGAAAAAATATACCAATAATTATTTGTGAAAAATTCATGTTAAGCCCATATATAATTGAATTATCGAGTTGAGTTTTTTTAAATTTCAGGAATTTTAAAGAAAACGTTCTCGACATTTTACATTTTGAGATAAAAAATTGTTTTCTGTTCGTAGACATCGCGTATGGCTTTAGAAGTAGAATAACTGTTCGATGAAAATATAAAATATTTTACCAACGATCAGAATTTATTTCTGCTTCGATGGAAAAATAACACAAAACTTATATTTGTAAACGTTGACAAAAATTTGAGGTTTTGGTGAATGAGATTTTATGTACAGTCGTGTGTCTCGTGATTTTATGAAGCATTATCTTTCTGAGAGGTCGCATAACTGGTGAATCATTAGAATTACTGGCGGGTGTTGTGAAATTATTATCCATAAAAAATTAATTGCGAAAGTTACCAAGGAAAAGTTTGATAAAACTATAACAGTAAAAGATATTAATAATGCATTACAAAATCTCGATAAACCACAGAAAAATGCAAAAAAAAATTTGCATATTTTAGAAAAAACACTAACCGATGATTATGGCATCTAAGTATCAATTGTGGCAGATCAACATACTGTTAAAAGGAGCGTGATATTTTATCAATCTTTTCCACGCGTAAATTTTATTTAGAAATTTTAGAATTTCTCAATTTAAAATTGATAGAGCTTTGTATGACTATGGTTTGTATGTTTTAACAGGACTTAAATTTAACATTTAGTACAATATACTTAAAAAATATGCTTCCCAACAATTTAAAAGATATATAAATAGTATTTGTCGATGAATATTTTAAAATAATCCATCGTGTCACGATAGTTCTTAACTCTCAAACTTAGTTACTCAAAATGCGTAGGAATATAATTGACAAAATTATAAAGAGAAGAAATTTAATTCGTCCGAGATGTCAGCGGCTTCAAAATTAATCTTAATGTAAAGGAAATTAAAGTGGACATTTCAATCGCTGAGTCGGCCATGTGGAACAACTTGGTCTTTTCTTTTGAAAGATCGATTTCCTGGTTCCACTCCTTAGAACGTTTTTCAGGTGGGTCCTAGCATAGGCCACTGATCCTGTCTTTCGCATTTCCAACCATCTCCATCACGGATATGGCCGATTAGGGCTGGACTCCAATGGATTACCACATAGTATCTAAGATGACGAAAATAATTATATACGTATGTTGAAAAATATTGTTTGTGTATACAGTGAAAACAAAATTTTAAATGATTAGAATATATAGAATTTGGCTAATCGTAAAATTTAATTTTTTGTGAACTAGTTATAAAAATTGCGAATAGTTTATTCGAGAGCTTTTAAAATATTTTATATTTTGAATCTCGTATAGACTATTCTGATGACATTTTGAATCGCTCTAGATACGGGGGTTTTCAGAAAAGCAAAATTAGAGAATAGTAATACTTTAATTTTGTATCGTTTTATTATTAATTTTAAATCTCGTATGGCAAAAATATAATAGTTATTATATCTTAAAGAATCGTTGAAAGTTTAAAACTGTACATAACTGTCTTTTTTATACAAATATTTTGTTTCTTTTTTAATTAGACTCACATATAAGACATACGCAGTTATAATTCTGCAAAACTTTTTAATTAAACATTTTATCAAATCTCATCTAGTAGATCCACTCTAATAGATGGAAGTTAAAATCTGTTAAATAACTCGTAAAAACTCAACAAAAGTAAATTTTGTACTTTCTCTGATTGTAACCAACCAGACCAAACAGACAATTCGGTATAAAATGTAGATCTATATTATTAAATATTTTATACTGATATTATTTTAAAAAGTAATAAAATTCTCAATATTTGAACAAACACATTATTAAAGAATTCTTAGAAATTAATATTTCTAATATAGGAAAACCTGTGCAGGTGGCCAACCTGTGAGCCGTGGCTACCTTAATATCCGCCCAAGCGTATTGCGGGATTTTAAACTATGTAAAATGGCCACCTGTGTTCCTTGGTCATGACAAGTGATATTTAATTTTGGCACCTGGTGCGCAACATCAACTAGGTGGCCAGCGGATGGTGTTTTGATCAGAAATGCCAGATGGACTCTAGATATTCTATCAGCTGAGAGTTCTAAAGTGAAAAAATTCCGAAAACAGACATTAATTAGTGATTTCTTTCCTTAGATTTTAATTAACAATGTGAAACTGGGCCATAAACTTTGATGTTTAATAAAGAAATTTGTACCTAACTATGCACAGGTTGGCCACTATCTCAGCCGCCGAAAGCTGGCCACCTAGCACAGGTTTTCCTGTATTTCTAATCTCTGTAGAAAGTAATATTTCTGAATAAAATCTTTAATGATAATCGAATGGAAGAATTCATCCCGGAGAATCCAGGATGGAAATCACTCCTATATCTCCAGAATTTTTCGGGCACGGTCCGACCAACCTTCTTTTCACCATTGCATCTTTGACCCATCTCATCACAGGTATGTCTATAATAAGTTCTGCCATGGCCCCGCCCCTTAGTAACCTCTAATTGAAAAACTACTTAAAATTCAAAACGTTTGAATCTTAAAATCCTAAAATAAATTATTGTACTTACCGAAACAAAATTTATAAACAGCATTATAAGAAGTATCCAAATCCATGCCTATCAACCCGAAATTATTGAATCCCAAGTTCATAATCATTTAATCGGAATTATTGCGTAATTGTTAATTCACATAATGAAACAGGTAAAAATTGGAAATTTAATTTTAAAATATTAAATTTAAAATAATTGGAAAGTCTAAAAACAATAATTGAATAAAGTAAAACCGGATTCTGATTTTAAATTCAATATAAAGACTGGAAAATAAATTAATTATAAAATATGTAAAATAACATATTAAATTATTCACTGTTTTCAAAATAAATTTAAAATTGAAACTATATTAAATCTTCCAGATGAGTATTTAAATAATGCAATAGTTTTCAGAAAATTCTAGATATAATTATATCGAATCGCTAAATAAAAAGTAATGCAAGATTATTTTAAAGCATCGGGGAAGCCCTTAAACTCGTATTAAATTTGAATATTTTTATTTCATATTTTTTATACTTAAACTTACAAGTGTTTTGCATATATTACTCAATCAAAAGTTTTGAAATAAGAATCGGGTCATGATTTATAATTTAAAAAAAAAAAAAATTACAATTAGCCATCTTATTCCGAATAATCGAGGTAAGTTGCCACCGAACTTTGGATGATATTCACTTTACTAAATAGCAAAAACTAACTTTTTACACTCCAATAAACCTCTTGTTCACTACACTATGTATATTTTAATAGAATAAATTATTAAATTCTATAAAATTAGAATAAATAAATAAAATAAGATATTTAGATATCGTATGTATCCTATGGTGGCTAAATTGCGATTCGCGAGTCACATCGATTTTTTGGTACCTTTTATCGATTTTTTGTCGCTTCTTACCATGAAAGTCAAGTGTTAATATAAAGTAATTTTTTTTAATTGAGAAAATTATAAGAGTTGTTCATTTGTTCATATAAAATCAGCTATCCTAAATGTTTAATAGAAAATGGATTTAGTACTTTTTCCTAAGCAATTCATATACAATTTGCATTAAACATATAATGAATTATTTGCTTTGTGGGCCCATGTAGTGTTTCTTATCGCCATTCTTCTGTAGTTACCTTTTTAATGTCCTGCATGGGCCTATCATATATCTGTGAAGCATTGGTGCACGTTTTAAACTTTCTTTTCGGATCTAAAACCGCTGGTTGTGTCCTAACATGTGTTCTTATTATTTAATTTATGAAAATAAATCATAAACACAAAAATTTAGATTCGACATCTAATCCCGAAACAAAACTCGCCATCTTTTCCGTTGACCAGGGTGAAATGCAACTTTTAATCACGTGACTTATGTGGCTAAATTAGAACAATATTAAAAGCAAAGTATTCTTTAAAGTATCCACTACACATTAAACATATTATTTTTCACTATGCTGATAGTAATAGGATCAATAATATTATTTCAAAAAATGACTGTATAATTTTCGGATGAAAATTTCAACACTCACTGGGAATTTTTTGATTTCCAATGCGAGTAATTGATAATCTGATAATAGCCATCTTCTATATTTTTGGCGGGCTTATAGGAGGTTATAACGAATCACCTTCTATCATCACCTCTTCAAATATCTAACGAAAATCACCTTCTATCATCATCTCTTCAAATATCTAACGAAATAGAGAAAAATAGGCTACTTCCCTCAATTACCATCTTGCTCCCATTCACTATAAGTGAGAGATATGATCTCCATTACAGAGAATAAAAAAATAATAACAATTATCACAATTATCAGAAAAATATCATTAACTCCGAACTATTATTCTTGCTAGAGACTAATGTACGATTCTAAAAATTAGTGACACTTCTGATTCAAATGTTACTGGACATTGCATTTAATACATTAAAACGTGTCGCTAGTAATATAATAATAATGGATTTATACCTCGAGTCAATCACTAAAGTTTACTATACAGAAATTTCATTAAAATATTATTTTAACTGAATTTTAGAAGAATATTTTAAATTTCTCTTAAAATATTTTGGCTTATAAACGATATATGCCAGAAATACAAAATAACATTATCTTTTTATATTTGCACTTCTGTATTTGTACTTATCTAATATGTATATAACTTGTTCATAATAAGAAATGATGAACATACGCAATTTATATTTTATATTTTATGATGTTTATAGAGAATAAAAAAATAACAACAATTATCACAATTATCAGAAAAATATCATTAACTCCAAACTATTCTTGCTACCCTCATGTACGATTCTAAAAATTAGTAACACTTCTGATTCAAATGTTACTGGACATTACATTTAATACATTAAAACGTGTCGCTAGTAATATAGTAATAATGGATTTATACCTCGAGTTCACTATACTAATATCACTAAAGTTCACTATACAGAAATTTCATTAAAATATTATTTTAACTGAATTTTAGAAGAATATTTTAAATTTCTCTTAAAAATATTTTGGCTTATAAACGATATATGCCAGAAATACAAAATAGCTTTGTCTTTTTATATTTGTACTTCTGTATTTGTACTTATCTAATATGTATATATCTTGTTCATAATAAGAAATGATGAACATACGCAATTTATATTTTATATTTTATGATGTTTTCATCATAAAAATTCTCTCTCTAAGATAAAACTAAAAATCTCATCTGTCTTAAATAATTAAATCCGTATGAGAGTAAAACTATAATACAAGAAGACTGTTGGATTTTATTCTTTATTTGCCAAAAAACAATAAAATTTAATTCTGCTTTAGTGGAAGACTCGTATTAATTATTGCTGAGATATTTATTATTTTAGTGACGAATATGGCATATTTTTAATATGGTGTTTTGACAGTGTTATACAAATTTGACTTAAATGAAAGATTAATAGCGATCGGTTGGGATTTGGCTAATTCATGAAACGCCAAATTATTATATTATAAGCAGCCATATATGCATATAGTAACCCGTGTAATAAAAATGCAAACGGTTCTATAGTGAAACACACGAAAGGTCAATAAACAGTATAGAAGAAAACAGCTTGATAAAAAAAACATTGGACCCAGATTATATTTTTGTGATCAGTATCGATAAGGTATTTATTTATATTTGCAAAAGCGAAACGTATAAGTATTTTTTGCTTTATTAATAAAATATTCGTTTTATCCAGTTGCCCAAGGAATTTTATAGCTTCCTTTTCATTTTAGATCATTAGTTATGTTTTCCAATGAAATAAGAAATATTTTAAATGGATTACTTAGATATGGAATCAGTTTCGGATATACAAGTATCCCTCGTTATACACGATCTCACTTTACGCGTTTTCGCTATAACGCGATTTAAAAAGTAAATTAACTTTTTAAATTTAAAAAAAAATTGTTTAAAAATTATTTCATGTAGATGAGACAAATGTGGATAAACTGCTCGAGTCCCACTCATCAAAGCTCACTAATGAAAAGCTTCTGGGAATAAAGTAAATTAGGAGCCTTTGTTGCTGAGTCCATCCAACAGTTTACAACAAAACAAATGACTGAATTTTTTAAACACATTGAGATCCATCAGAATAATTAAAGAAATGATCCTAAGGAGACTGGAAGCGCCAAAGTTACGAGAAAAATTCAGAATTCTTTGGCTCGTTACAAAGAGCTTTATATAGAGAGGAGGAATGCTGCCCATCAGTTGAGTCTCTATTGTTTTATTAAAAAGTTGAAGATCATTAGCCTATCATCCCAGAGACTTCGAGAGAGTGATGATCCAGACTCATCAGACTCGATCCATTCATCATTAGATTGAAGACTGTCAGAAGTATATAGTGTTTAGGTATTTATGGCATTGTATTAATTAAATTCATTCATCCAACCATTCATTCATTAAATTTTTTTTTTGCTCACAGTGTAAAGTTTTCATTTTTTTATCCTTCTGAAGAAACCCCTATCCCTATCTCACCTATACTAAAGTAAACTCACTTTACGCGATTATTTCATAGAACCAATTAATCGCGTAAATTGAGGGACATCTGCATTAAAAAAATTATATAAAAATTATTATCTATTTATATTTTTTAGTTTTAAACACTTTACGGAATTTATGAAAATGCCAGAGTTTGGAAAATTATAAAAATACCAGTTATTTTCTTAAGTATTTTAAATTGATTTTTCGTCGAAAAAATTATTATTCCAGAAATAATCGGATTATTAGTTTTGAGTAAATTAAACTTTAACAACAACTATAAAAAATAAATTGATATTTTCTTCTATTTTTTTAATTAAATTACTTATAAAAACCAAACTATTAAATTTGTTTGCCAGAATTTTAATGACTTTAGTTTAATATATTAATTAAAAATAGCATTTTTTCGTACAAAATAAAATTCAAAAATAAATATGAGAGCAGTCATTATCACTGTTTTTTATTTACATTTTTCGAGAGCATCAAAACTATGATTAATTATGGTCTTATCATAATAGTAAATTATAAATATTTTATATTTTATGCTTAAGCATAAAATATACGACTTCACACTACAATACCGTTTAAAAGAAATAAGTTTTAGTATGTAAAATGTTAAATTTAAATTATTTAAACAGCATTAATGAACAGTTGAAAAAGAAAATTGTTATACTAAAATATATTTAACGTTCATTATATTTTATAATATATTCATTAAATGCCTACTGAAATTCAAATAAATTCAGTTTTCTAGATTTTTAACTAGAAAAATCTTCTTGTAACTTATATAAGATTGAGAAGATTGAAGCTAAAATCTACAGCTACAACCTTCCTATTACCCCGAAGAAGAAGAAGCTAAAATTTATGTATTATACAGATTCCAGCTCAAAATTTCTCCGTGAAACTTTCATAAACATAAAATTATGAAAAATGGTGACGTAATATATCGATAGTTATATTTATGATGAAAATTTTTCTTTGCAAGCGTATCACTAACCGAGAAATATAGTAATGTCCGAAATAATTCCATCCTCTTTCATATATGGTAAATTGTAAGAACGAGTTAGCACGGAATTATCTGAATACTAGTAATATAGAATATAATAAAAGACATTTCAATTTATGCTGAACTTCTAATGAAATAATGATTATCTGGCTGGATTCTGCTTTACACAGAATTGCCAAATGTGATACCATTCGATAGATCTCATCAAATTGGTCAAAAATTATCTCGTAAACGTTTGATCTTTGACCCTTGGTTCACTAGGGATTTATGTTTCGGTCCCCTTTCAATGTGTATCACTTTCGCAGTGCTTCGGTAAGGCGACAATTGTACCAATAGAACCATGGACGAAAGTGGCACCGGTTAGAAGATATAGTATTTCGAAAAATTTACTTCAGAATTGGTAAATGAACCATGTACCGCTGCCATATTGAACGGAAGTAAAACGTCACGTGACCATCATCGAAATGACGAAAACCTGCTATGGTTTTACACCTTGTTTGTAAAAACCAAAAATACGCTGAGAATTATTCTCACGATTATGCGGGTTATGATTTTATGCTGAAAAATACGCCGAGAATTATTCTCACGATTATGCGGGTTATGATTTTATGCTGAAATCTATAAGTTAATTATGGAATTTATGGATTTATATATTATATATACATTAATATATAATATAGGCTGCCATAATATGTATTTGCATCAAAATGTATAATTACATCATCTTGAAATTGTTCGTGCCAAGGAGTTTGAATATAATTCTTACGCGACACCTTCAAGATGTATTACAGTAAACACCCGTATAACGTCTCTCCAAAAACACGAATTCATGTAATGAAATCGCTCTTCTATTCGTGTAATTTTACATCTTGAAAGTATCGCCCAAGACATTGTCCCTTTCAAGATGGCGTCCCGCACAGGTATCGATACGTGGTTGCGATAAGTACTTTTTCATATAGCTACTTATCCGTTCCGTTTTCGCGATTGATTTATATACCGATTTACTACTAGTAATAAGACTAAAAATATGCAAATATCTCGGATTCCGTAAAAAGCAGAATCTTGCCAATATCTTTTAATTTTATGTAAATATAAATAGAAAATATTGTGCTGTAAAAAAAAATATAAGAAGTATTGAATTCTATTAACAATTTTACTGTTTCACACTTTACAGTCAAAGAAATAATATTAAATTAAAAAATTAAAATAAAATTATCCTGTATTTTGTAGAATTCTAGCCACCATGTTGGTGGGATGTCTAACTTGCAATGTTAGGCATCCCACCAACATGGCGGATGTGAACATAATCGACAATATTGCAAATCAGGGCCGCATTTACCATTAGGCGCAATAGGCGCAAGCTGGGGGCCTCACTCTCTAGGGGACCACATTTTAAACCTCACTCCTCACAAACAACAATATAAAAAAACAGCCTCTTTATAGTTGAATATCTTTTAATTTTATGTAAATATAAATAGAAAATATTGTGCTGTAAAAAAAAAAATTCTATCTAAAATCAGCTGAACTATTAATATAGGTAGTAAAAGCTAAGAAAAACCATATCATTTTCAATATCCATTTGATAAAAATATAAATAAATTTGAAAGCTTATTAAAATAACAGATTAATGATCAGTTGCATCAATGTCAGTTAAAACAATTGTAATTGTCAGTTAGTTAGTGATTGGTTAAGCATGCAAAGTCGTGAATTGTAACAAATATCAATACTATTAGTTATAAATTAATCCTAACGGTCTAACGACTCTGCAATCTAGAGTTCGACCTGAGTTCAGGTCTTCTTCTAAACTCTAACTTACAAATAATTAACTTCAGAACAATCTAACAGCAACTAACGTTAACCGGCCAAAACAAAATTGGAAATCGGAACTTACAACTAGAAGTACTGATTAAGTGTTAGATCTAAGAACAATAAAACGATGTTAGAAACTTATACTAATAAATTGAAGAAATTCTCAAACAAGTTTAATGACAAAAATATATAAATTTATTAGACTCAAAACACTTACAAAAGTGTTAATAAATAATAAAAAAATATAAATTTATTCGACTCAAAACACTTACAAAAGTGTTAATAAATGCTTTATTGAAACGATAATCTCCAAAACACTTACAAAAAGTGTTAATAAATGCTTTATTGAAACTATAATAAAAACATTTACAAAAGTGTTAATAAATGCTTTATTGAAACTATAATAAACACTTACAAAAGTGTTAATAAATGCTTTATTGAAACTATAATAAAGCTCAAAATGTTAATAAATGCTTTATTGAAACTATAATAAAGCAACAATCAAAATCAACAAAACTTGTTTAATCCAACTCAAATATCAACAATCCAATTATTCACAAGAAATAAACCTTAAATACTACTTAAATTCTACTATCTCCACCACTGATACAAACTTCAAACAATTGCAACCTTTACAAGAATTCGAATGTCACTTAGCCAACCTTACATTGATACACTTCACTTCAAGCAATCATCGATCTTTACAAGAATTCGAATGTCACTTAGCCAACCTTACGTTAATACAACACCTCGTTGTGTCATTGGTTGCTTAGGCTTTTATACCTGAGTAACTTACAGTCTCATGTTGCTTCATTTACATAAATATGTATAACAATATCAATTTGATTAGCTTACAGAATAATTCATTCATGTCATCCTCTTTACAATGTCGCGTCACAATATCAGATTTATTAGCTTACAGAGTAATCAATTCATGTCATCCTCTTTACAATTTTATTTTTAAATCGAACAAAACATTGATATGGATCATTCTTACCTTCGCATATCGGATCAGTGGTAAAATTAGTTAGATAAGATGACGTCATTAGCCAGGACAGCTCTTCCAGAGGACAGACTCCGATTCCGTAACACGTGATTGTTAACTACTACGACTGAGTGTGTGAAAGTAAGTCAACTCTTAAACTAAATATAATATGTTAGATAATAACGAAAATAACGATAATTAATAAAAGTGCATAATAAAATAAAGCAGGAAAGGTCAGAGTTAACTTCCTCACAAAATTATATTGAAAACTTTTCTTTTTATTTTTATTATTTTATAAATACATTTAATTTATGTTATGCATAATTAATAAATATCAAAAGATTTTACCAATAATTATGTATAAATATATTAAATAAAACATCAGTTTAAATCAAGAATATTGTTAAATACCAGTCAAAAATATAAATTTAAAATCGTTTATTTTGTTTAGAAATCCTTTACTAAATTAAACTGATTTCTTCTCTGAAACTTCCTCAATCATAATTATTTCAAACAAATTTTTTATCTTGTCCCAATCTTCAATAATTACACTGATAGTTTTGATTTACAAGACCAGCAATTATCAGTTACAATTGGCATGTGTTATGCAAAAATTGAAATAATTGTGTTTTTGTTTTGTTGAATGATGAGAAAAAAGGAATTCTACCAAAATATTTTCAAGTTCTTGATTGCTTAAATACACATTTCATTAATTCATTCGATTTTAATCAAATAGTTTCATTAAATTTAAAGATAGATTTCAGATTTTTGGGTATCAGCAATAGTATTTCTGTTGTTTTCAAAAGAAAATTTTAAATTGCAATTTTTATTTCAAATGTCCAGCAGAATCCTTATATTTTATAGTTATCATATTATGTTTATAAATTCTTTAAGTTCTTTATTCAAAATGTATTTTTATTGCTAAAAAGCAAACTATGCCAATAAAACAGTTTTTGCAAACTTTGGCTACTAGAAAACTATGTAAACTAAAAAGCTTTTAAATGTAACATTATAAGATTTTCTGGGTTTTTTTTTTTTTCTTTTTTTCTAAAACAAATTGACTGAAATAAATACTGTCTATATATTAAAACATGTCTTTTATCATCATCATGCATCAAGAAAATGATCTCTCTTAAATTGCAGATTATATCAGAATAATAGGATTCGTCATGCTAATTAAAAAAATTCAGAATAGATAATCACTAATACTTACTTACAAATCAATGTTCAATGCAATATAGAAATCAAATACAGATTTACAAGTTCTTACTTTAAAAGTTATAATAAAATTTAATTTATATAATTGCTTTGTTAAGTAAAAAATTATTTTAATTAAATAAATAATTCAAAATAACAGTACTTAAGTATTGTGAGATACTCTCCTCCTTCAGCCACATAGATGGTGAATATGTGTAATTGAATAGGATAAGTCTCTTATTGGAAACATTTCTGAAAATAATTGAATTTTTTTTTTAAGTACTATTGTTTTGAATTATTTAACTGAAAAAAAAGGCAGATATATATGGATCAATGGATACAGCTGATTTATTTTAATCAAGGGTATTGAAAATTAAAGCCACATACATAAATACATACATAAATACATACATAAATACATACATACATACATACATACATAAATACATAATATAATGAGCAATAATAAAAATTGAAATTGTTTTTAGGTTATGAACTGATCTCAGTTATTTTGTATAATATATGAAAGTTCTAATTAAATACAATTAAACTTATTTAAAATTAAATTAATTACAATGGAAAAATAGAAGATAGATATGCATGTATTTCTATATGCATATAAATTGCATGCATTTCTATGTAAATATTTTATTTTTATTCATTATATGTATTTAGTTTAGTTAATTGTGATTATTAGATTTCTATATTGTATAAGAAAATTGAAAATGGGTTGTAACCAAAATCATTTTCAGTTTTTATTTCTTTATTGTTTATAATTATGAGTTGATTATTTCTGGTTAAAATGTTTTTTCTTTCATTCATATTACTTTCTCATTTAATTTATATTCAAAAATTAATATATTTTTAATATAAAATAACAATTTATGATAAAAAATAAAAACATAGTTTAAGCTTAAATTAGAATTTTCTTGAATATAGTTATACAAAAATTAAAAAAATACATATGATAGAATTCATAATTAAGTCATATAAATAACAGATGAAGCAAATTATTCATCATAATAAATTTTTATTATGTTATTCTATACAGAAAATGGAATGAAAATTTAAGTTATGCAAAATTTTTGATTGGATTTAAATTTTTACAGTTGCTTTAGCATTTAGATAAGTTAAATGCTGAAATAAATGAATTTCCACTCTATTATGATTTAAAAGTTAATATTAAGTAATAATACTGTATTGACATTAAATATAAATAGTATTCTAAAAAAAATTATATTACTTAATAAGTAATTAAAAAGTGCCTATTTGTAGGTATTCATCATGGCATATAAGGATAAAAACAGTCTAATACAGTATATGATAAATATCATCATCTACAAATGTTTTTTTTTTTCTTGATTAAAAAAGTTTATTAAAATAATTAAGAGTATAACTAAATATTTGAATGTAAAAATTTTAGTCTTATTCAAAAGAAGAAAAAATTATAATGAATATTGCATAGTAAAATTGAATTTTATTTGTGTTTGCTGGATTTTTATTAGTTGTGTTCAACAGAAATTAAATTATAGAAAAATACTATTGTGAAAACTATCTACTTAACACCATTTAACCATTGTAAATCTTTTTGTCAAAGATGATTTTTGAATTCTCATTACTGCTAATAATCTAATTTCAAAATATTAATTTATTGAAATTCTGTTATTCATTTTAATTATTTTATGGAAACTGTAATAAAAATGCTTATTATAATTATCATTATTTATTTAGGTATAAATATATCTTGCTTATATCCTAATCAAACTTGTGATAATGGTACACGTTGCATAGAAATTACAAAATATTGTGATGGTATTCAAGACTGTGAAGATGGAAGTGATGAAGGAGAATTGTGTGGTAAGTTATTTAAAATTAATAAATATAGTATGATAAGTAAGTATATATTTATGGGCTAAATCATTATGATTATCCCTTTCTCCTGCCAGCATGGTTGGATAGATAGAGGCAAATGTGTATCTTGATATGGGAATTGTTCTCTATGATATATTGTCATCCTTGTTGAATACACCTTCATCACTAGATCTACTTATGCATTATTTTATATCCTTATTTCCTTAGGTGATCATGCATCTGGAAGACACTGAAAAAAAAAAATTTCTTGCTTTGTGAAACAGGATATTTTTTTTGCTGAGAAAAGTCATTATACAGGAATAGTTCAAAGAGCATGTCCATAAATTTTATATTGTCCTGATCATTAAATTCCTTCAGTACTATCAAATATTTGTTAGATATAGTGGAATGTAGTTCATACAGTACTGAGTTCATATATATGATGATAAAGTTAACTCTACTCCTTTACTCTGTCACTAAACTATGGAACACCCTTCTGTCTAAATGATACAGAATACCAAAGAATACTTTTCTAATCTATTGGAGTTAATACCATATTAATAAAAGTTGTTATAGCAAAAGATAGCCCAAAACATTATTACATAGATGGTCATAATCTTATGACTTATGAGTGTGTATGGTGAAAATCTGATGCTATTTAGTATGAAATCATTAAATATCAATATTAAAAAAAAATTAAATATTTATTTTTAAATCTTGAAACTTATAATTATATTGCATTATCTTTCTCAAGTTTTTCGATATTCCTATGATTTTTAGAATAAAGGAAAAATTATATAGAATATAATTTTTTCATTACACTTTTAGATTGCTTACATCACAAGTAACCTAAGAAGTATAATGGAATGAAACAAAAATCATATGGAATATTGAAGAACTTGAGTAAACTAAAATAACTGAAGTAACAAAAATTTATGGCATAAAACAAGAAAAGCATAGCATTGTGAATAAACTAGACTGACAGCTATTAGTAATAGAAACTTTGTATAATAGAAATATTTTTTTTTGATACAGTAAACCCTTGCTGAGTGCAGATTTGCAGAACACGATTTTGCATATATGCGTTATCTTAATTGTTTCCATTTAATTTGTCCAATGCTAGAATTTCATTCATACACGGTATGTTGATGAGCATGTGGGTATCTGCAATGATACCCATGCAAGCATCTGGCAACCCTTCTTAATGCTGCCTGTGCTAGCTGAGTGACCCAGGCTGAGCTGCGATTATTTCATTCACGTTAACAGAGCTGTAATCATGTATTTATCAGTGTTTATCCTCTTCTCCTTTTGCATTTGTATTTCTTTTAATTTGAAAAATTCAATATGACATCTGAAAGGAAGAATGAAGATGGTAAAGCAGCAAAAAAGACACAAAGTTTTGACATTATCTTAGAAAATTGAAATTTTATATAAGTTGAAAAATGGTATACATGTTTCATCACTTGCAAGAGAACAAGCTATAAATGAATCAAGCAAAAGAACACTTTATGAGAGGCATTGAAAAACTCTGCGCTTCTTATTGCGAAACTTTTAAAGAGTTGTGTCAGTCATTGTCCCAAGCAAAAATCACCACCTTTTTAAAAAAATAATTGTATCATATACCTACTTCACTTTACTTTTTACTTTATTAAGCAGTAATAAAAATCCTTTTAATTAACATTTGTTTCATTTCCCCCTTTTAATTACAACAATATTTGGGTTTGTTTAAATTATATATACTTTCTTAGTTTAAACTATACCTAACACATTTTTTCCATAGAAAGTTAACTTTGTGGAATGTGATTTTGCCATGTACACAATGTATTATTAATGTAACCCTCACATTTGTCAAGGGTTTACTGTATATGTCATTTTTCAAATTAATATGTTAAAAAAATCGGCACAAACTAACAACAAAGTACAGGTAGGCCTCAATTAGTGCGAATTAAAGGAAAAATTAAAATTTAATTAAATTTTCTATCTTATGCATTGATCTCTATATATTAATTCAAAGTAAATATAATAATTAAAATGTGAATAATAAAACAAAACAGAATGTAATATATCAAAAATTTTTAAAATAATAAAATCAGACTGTTAATGAAAATAACTTTGACTGTTCCTATTAGCATATTTAAATACTGAAAGAATATGTAATATAAATATATATTATGTAAAATGAAATTTGGAATAGTATAATTAAAACACACTTAATTTCATTCATGCTTTTTATTTTGCATTTCTGGATACACCATTTAGAGCCTCAAGGATCTTAGGAGGAATTTTGTTAATAACATTTTACTTTGTTCTTTTTTTGAATATCTTTATCATTATTTGTATAAAACCCTAACTTTTATCTCTTGGATATTTAATAATACAAATTTTGTGTTTTTAAAAATCTGTTGAAATGTATTGTTTTATTTTGTTTGCCAAAGATTGCCCATATTACAAATATATTTTTTTTAATTCAATTTTATTTTTGTTTTTCACATGATATATGAAACAAATATAAAATTCTAAAAATATCTAAAAAATTTTTATGCCTGATTTTTTTTTTCATAACACAAGTCATATTATTTGTCTTTCAAATCTCATTATTTTGTGATTAATATCACCATTGCATTAATAGCAAGAGTGATAAATCATTTCAAAGTTAAAATAGCTGTAAAAATACAAACAACATTTATTATTTACAATTTTGAATTTTTATTGTATTGGTTAAAGTGAATATTTGATATGAAAATAGACTAAAAATTTTCAAAGTGAACATGATGTTCATATTAATACTCAGTTAATTTCAAATGGATATTAGTTAAGTAGAAACTATTATTTTATTTGTTAAAGAATACAAAATAGAAGATTTAAAAAAAATAAAAGATTATTGATCAGGAAAAAATTGATGAAGAAATTTAATAAACTACAAACAAATGAATAAAAAAGGAAATCTCTTTTAAACAAATTTATAAAAATAAAATGAAATTAAATAAAAATGTTTTCTAATAAAATACTTAAAATTTTTACATGGTAATTAAAAATAATATTAAAAGAAAAATGAAATATATGGAATTAAATTTTTTTGCTAAGCCAAATTTTCTAAAAATTGAAATATGTTTATACAGAAAAAGTATATCAAAAAAGAAGGTATCCTGAAAATTTCAATTAGACATCTTAAAACATAATGTAAATATCAATGATTTATGTAAATATTAAAATTTATAATAAAATTATGAATATTAATGCATCCAATGTAAAAAATTTCTGAAATTGACTGGCACAAAACTGTTAAATACAAATTTTGTGAAAGGAATTTGTATTTAACAATCGTAGAAAAGATTTCATTTAAAACAAAATCCTTTTTCAATGTAAAGTTTGTGTGAAAAATTTTAAAACAAAAATCAGAATGCACTACTGTAATACTCAATTATAGACAACTAACGTACAGGGGATAAACCATTTTACAAATTAATAATGAACAAGCCAAACTTCCCCTGGCGGATAAAGTTTTAAATTATAATTATTTAACTTAAAACTTTATCCATCAGGGGAAGTTTGGCTTGTTCATTATTAATTTGCACTACTGTAATTTTGTAAAGTAATGCAGCAAGAATAGTTTTTACACTACTATAATAAGAGTTGTTAACACTTAATAGTATTTAAAATGATAGTAGACTGTCATAGAAACATTATGACTATTAACATTATTGTATATAATCCAGTTGTTAGTAAAATATCATAATATAATATACATATATTATGATATATGCTATTTAATACATTGTATTATTATAAGTTATACATCATCTGCTTTGTAAGTAGATATATATACAACATATAATTTTTAATTTTAATTTTACCATTAATAAATACAAAATAATTTACATAAATCCAACTTATATAAATCAGAGAGAGTCTATGTAAATGATTTCAAAAGTTTCAAAAACTTATCATTAAAAAAATGCTGATATATTTCTAGAATCATTAATATTTTTTTCTCAAGAACTTTAAAGCCATCCTGTTACACTCACAAAAATGCACACAAAATACAGCTCTAAACAGGATAAATACTTTATCCTGTTTAGAGCTTTGTATTTTGTGTGCATTTGTATTTTGTGTTTTTTAATTAATTAATTAATTAATTATCTTTTAATACTTTATCTAAACAGGATAAATACTTTATAATAAAGTATTTATCCTGTTTAAGCTTTGTATTTTGTGTGTATTTTTTTCTCTTGTATAAAACTGAATTAAATCTATTTTGCAAAGTAAGTTATGAGTTATTAAATAATATATAATCAAAAATAAATTTTATTAGAGAATATTACACGATCATCCTCATGTTGTAAATTGTCGAGATGTTGATGGAAGACAATCTACTGCATTACATTTTGCTGCTGGTTATAACAGAGTTGCTGTAGTTGAACACCTTTTACAACATGGTGCTGATGTTCATGCTAAAGATAAAGGGTAAATATAATTTTCCATTAATTAATATTAAAAGAAGTGATTTTCAAAACTTTTCAACAATTTTTTATTTTTATAAAACTTTAAAAGTTTTTAAGATTTTTGTATTGAATAATCTTTAAATAAATAAAATTTGTTTCTATTATTTTCTGAAATATGGTTTTTATTTATTATAGTAACATATAAAAATAATAATACATTCATTTTTCAAAATTTAAATACAGCAAATTTTATAAATCTAATTATACTTGTAGAATGATAAAATTTTAAAATTTTTTAAATTTTAACAAAGTATTATCTTTACATCATCAACAAAAATCCCAATACAAAAGTGATTGTATGAGATCCCAGGTAACACATTATCATTCACCTATGTACTTTAATCATCTGATGTCAGTTTACTTAATATCTCTTTAAAAATAATTATAAAAAACAAATTTAGTTTTATTATTTATCAACACTAACTTATTGTACTAATTGTCAATGGAATAAAATACAAATTAGGCTTAACAATTAAAATTTTAAAATGCCTTTTATTTTCATTTATATATACATATTAGTAATTTAGTTTTAATATAAAGGTATTACTTCATTATTTATTTAATTTGTTTTATGCATATTTTTAATTTTATTAATTTTCCAATTATTTAATTAATTATAACTAATTAATTAGTAGGAATTATTATACTCACAGATAAATTGTTTTAATAAATTCAAAGTAGCAGTTTCGAAATTCTTGTATTCCCTTTTCAGCTTTACCCATCAAAAATAATTCTATTCCAGTTTGTTATTGTTCGTTGGCACGTGCTTTAATTATTTTAATAATTATGTTCAATTTTAAATTTAAACAACAACGAACTGGAATAGAATTATTTTTGATGGGTAAAGCTGAAGAGGGAATACAAGAATTCCGAAAGCGCTACTTTGAATTTTATTAAAACAATTTATCTATGAGTATAATAATTCCTGCTAATTGGCTAGTTATAATTAATTAATTAAATAAGTTAAAGTAAACAGTGAACGAATATTTGGACTTTCCAATTATTATTTTTCAGTTCAAATACACAAGATTTTAAGCTAGTTAATAATCATAAATTAATTTTATGGTACAGTGATGCATAATTTTTAAAATAGTTAATTTGAAAACTTTACTTAATTATTTTAAAATTTTATATTAATTATTTATTAAATATTGGATTATTTTTGATTTTACAAAGAAACTATTTCATCAATGACCAATTATCTATTATAATTTGATTAAATCAATTATTGTATTTTCTTTAATTAATTTATAATCTGTAATTCATAGCTTAATTTTTCTTGAATAGTCATGAAATTGGTAAAACATTCTATTATTGAATTTTTTCCTCAATAGATGCCACTACTTTCCAATCTATTGATGGGGTAAATTTTAGCTTGTATAAAGCCACCCAAACTTTTGGAGGAATAAGTCAGACTGTAGAGAACAGGGATCGTCAGCCAGATCCATACTCCCAAATAAATTTTCTAAGGAATGGACTTGAATTTAAGCCAAAACATTTTCATGCTGCCAATCCTGCTGACTATTGGGATGTTTATTAACAATTTAATTTTAGAAATTGATTATTTTTATGATTTTCATGTTTATTATCTTTACTGATTGTGTTAAGATATATTTTCATATCAAATTCACTGTGTATATCATTCACTTTGAAACAAAATTCATTTTGTTTTCACCAAATCTGGTGTCAAATCAGGTGCTTGATAGATATCAATAATATAATTATCTGTAATATACTTACTGCAATTTACAAAAATTTTTGCAACTATATAAAACTACTTAACTTCATAAAATAATGATTGCATATTATGTGTACACAATCTCTAACACATTTTTTTATCTATATGAAAATCTGAACCATAACAATATTTTGTCCTATTGGAAAATGATAATTTAATTAACAATAATCCTTTAAATAAGTAGATTATTCTGTGCCTATGAGTTTTAATAATTAATGTGCTTTTAACATGCTTTTAACAGACAAAATTTAAAAAATACTAATTTCCAGAAAATTAGATTTATTTATACAAATAATTTATCAGAATTGAACTTTAAAAAATTATGGCTAAACTTATAATCAATATTTGAAGACAATTTTTATAATTTTTAAATAAATAAAACAACAATAATTAGTATGTTTACTGATGCATTTAGACTTAAATTCAAAAATCACTTGGCAATTAGTAGATTGAATTTCAAAACTGAATGGCAAGAAATAGCAAATAGATCATATTATAGTATGCATATTATATTTATACAGTCAAACCCTGATAAGATGCCCCCCTTAAGCCATCACCCTTGCAGGAAATTTGGCAGAACGGATCTTCCCTATGTTAATGGAATAGGCAAACCCCTATAAGATGACATCTGCCAATAGAAATGTCTAAACAAATATTCCTTTTGGTATTGTATTTGTCCTCGTTAATCCGCCAGGAGGCACGTAAGGTGAGTTACATCCCAAAATTCATCAATACTGTATATAAAAGCTCTCTAGATTTATTCGTAACTAGCAGGTGGGAAAGATGGAGTTAACAGTTAATCATGTCTCTCTTTAACCCCGTATTCACCATCTCGAGTTGACCAAATCGAGTTATCAAATGACTCAGAATTGTATGACGAGTTATTCGATTTCGTATTCACCAAAATTTTTCAACCCAGGGTTTTAAAACTCTAGAATTGTTTATCGATAATGTTGCTGAGGTCGAGAGTTAATGTTTTGCACGTTTCTAACGGAAATAGTGATTGGTTCTTGAAGTCACGTGGTTATCTCGTATGAAAATGGCGGAAGATACGACTTGTGTTCGTAAACATTTCAGTACTTTTGAAAAAGAGAAGACAACTTGTGTTCATAAACATTTCAGTACTTTTGAAAAATTATTATTATTAGAATTAACTAAAAAAAATTTAGGTGTTATAGAAAATAAAAAGATGAATGTTGTGTCAATTAAAGAAAAATAAGAGACTTGGAAAAAATTGGTAAGTGTGTATAATTTAACTTTAGTGGATTTACAAATCATTTCAGTTTAAGCAGAAATGATCTTCCCTATGTTAATGGAATAGGCAAACCCCTATAAGATGACATCTGCCAATAGAAACTGAAAAAGCTAATAAAAACAAATCAAAATTCAATTTGGTGTTTGAATGTCCCTTTTATATAGGATAAGGAATGGAATTTTATAGCCATTAAAGAAATCCATTAACAATATCTTGAAGAGAAAAATATGATAAACTTACCAACTAATCTGATGATTGAAGTCATTGGTTATGAGAAAAATAAATTAATTAATCTTTGGGTTATATGGAAATTCTAATGTATTAAGTGTACTTGAAGTAGTGACAAGTGCAAAGGAGACTATAACAGAAAGTGGCTTCTTAAAAAATTTATATATTTAATATATCCATTTATAATAACTAAATTTTATAAGAAACTGATTTTCATCATATTCTTTTTCTAGTATCCATTATTATCACTGCAATATATATATTAAGAGTTGCTGATACTAAGAAAATTTATGAGAAAACTTGAGCTGCCAGATTTTTTGATAACTATTATTTATTAGATCACTATGTTTCAAAACCCACTAATTGCCAATCAACATAACTATGGATGCATTGAAAATTATTTTACTCTTATTTTGTGATATTGGGATGGTGATGGCCTAGGTCAAATTACATCAAACATAATGTTATAAAAAGCAAATAAGAATAGCAAATAATAACCAATATCATTCAAAAATATTATGTAAAAGAATACTGTATTTGATAGAACTAAACCAAACAACAAGTAACAACAGCAATTCTATTAAAAGACAAAGCTTGAAAAAAATTAATAAAAATAGTGTAAAAGGCCATAATTCATGTAAAAGTATGTCAAAATATGCTAAAAGAAAAACTAAGTATTATGTTATGTGCCATTATCTGATAAAAAGAGTCTGAATAATTAAAATTTTTTCCAATAAAGTTTGAACTATTAAAATGCATTATAATAAAATAATGCTCAATTAAAATGTGCTTCAGAGTAAATACACAGTGATAAAGATCATAAATTGGTTAGTCTTTATTTATCAAGTAATATTGATGAATGGCATAAAACTGCATTCAACTTATGGGTAAGTCTAGCTAAGACAGTTTTTTTCTCTGTTTCTATAGTAGTTTGATTCCCAGTGTTGGTTAAGTGGTTTAATATTACAGAATTGGAGAGTTTGTTTCAGATCTGGTTATTTATGATTGCAATCATAATTATTGCAGCAACTACTTAATAAAAAATAACAGTAAATTACTGTAATAAAGGAAAAGAGATTATTTAATGATATCAATTTCTCTCTTAAGCTTTTAAAGACTGAAGCATAAGTTTATTTTGACAAATAAACTTATGCTTCAGTCTTTAAAAGTGACAATTTAAAAAGTTTAAGTTAAAAGTTCGAAACATTTTTGAATGGGAACCTGAGGATGGCACACACTGCCGAAAATGTTAGTTCCTGAATAAAAGTTGTATATTGCAATCATCTCAACTACGTTTAGTTCTTGTATTTCTTTGACTTTATTCAGTGCAATATTGCAATTTTACACAGTATTCTTTTTTACATTATTATAATGATTGTTAATATTTACTTTTGATAGTAAAATTATTATGTCACAATAATCATCATAACATCAAAATGTAAATTATATATGTGCAGTTGGTTTTAAAAAACTGTTCACATGCTTCACAGGGGCTGAACTTATAAGAAGTTGATCAGTTATAAAGTCTGTCAGTTTGAACTTGCATCATGGAAGCTAAAAATGGGTGCATTTATTCTAACTAAGAATAAGGGTGAGGTATACAACTGAAATGTGTTGATTACAGTTCTTTGAACTGAAAAGACTAATCACTGCTCACTATTTCAAGCAATATAGACTTTCTAGTTATGAATTGAGTAAATAGATAAAATGCTGTAATATCATTTTTTTAAATTTTGAATATTGGTAATTATGAGTATGATATTTACAGATTTATTTTTTAAAATTTTAATATGTTAAAATAACTATACTGTATTTGTTTGCCACCATATATTATATCATAAACTATATATAGATTTTATATATTCCCATTGAGGATAAGAATAAAATGCTATTTTCTTAAATGTGATATTTTTTTTTTAAGCTTAAACTGAAAAAAGATTTCATATCAAGAGAATGGTAGCGATATTTTATGAAATATAATACTAGATTTATAAGTAGTGTATATATATATTCAATAGACAATTATTTTGGTAAATCTGAAGTAAATGCATATTTATTTATGACTATTTCATAAAAAATGACTTTTTAAAATGAATTTGTGTAGAAATTGAGATTAGCATTTATTTAAAAATCAAGTCCAATTATTTTATAATGTTTTGGATGAAAACAATAAAAATATACAATAAGTGAAAGATGTAATTATGCTTATTAAATTAAATAGAATAATATGTAAATATATAACTATTGAAGTCTGTTATACTTTGTCTTTTTACTGAACTTTCAGAAAGATATGGTGGAACTTAAACTAAATTTGTCTATTCAACACTAGAAAAATTAGTAGAAAACCAAAACATGCATAATAATGCAAAATTCATTTTGACACACACATTCAATTTTTATATTTTCTTTTATAAAATCAACAGTAAAGTTGTTAAAATTATCATAGAAAGAAAATAAATATCATTTGACTTTTAATATAATCAATGGATATTAACAGTTTATCAATGAGAATCGTTTGGAACAGTTTTTAATTTTATTAATGCAGAAAGAAGTATACATTTTCAAATAAAACATCTTAATGCATTTTCAAATAAAACAATAAAATAAAAGACTTTCTGTAGTTGCCATTATGTTATTGCCAGTGCTTTGCTTGATGCTTTGACAACTTATTTCTTAATTACTTGTGTAATTATAAACAAATAATGCTGCATTTTGTCTAAATTAATAAAACATAGATTAATTTGTAAATAATAAATTAAAACTTTCCTAATAAATGTTCAGAATCAGTTTTCAGATAAAATGATTGAACACCTGTTATTAAGCCTACCTAACTTTGTTGCTTAGAAAAAATAACTGGAATTGTTCAAAGCTCTGGAAACTTGAATTCATGCCTGAACTGATTAATCTCATTGGTTTATAAATATTGTAAGAAAACTGAACATCTTCCACCTATGTGAACACCATTTTGGAACCAATTGTACAATATATTACAATAATTATATCCGTTGACTTGTATAGATTATATATATAAGATGATATAATTGTAATTTTATAATAATTTATATAAACATTTTACCTGCTTAACATTACTAGGAATAAATACATAAGTTGGTGAATTTTTAATTTAAAAATTGAATTTATTACTATTTAATTTTGAGATTAATAAAAAAAGCTTTTTTTTTTTTAAATTACAGTGGTTTGGTTCCTTTGCATAATGCATGTTCTTATGGGCATTATGAAGTGGCAGAATTATTAGTGAAGGTAAGAAAATATGCTATAAAAATGACTTAAAAATTTTCAAATAAAAAAAATTGCCAACAGAAAATTTTCAATTTGTTAAATTTTATATTATTTAGAAGTCATTGATTATTTTCAGTTTAAATTTAATTTCATACATAATTTATATTATTTACAGTATAGAAAAATACAGGTAGTTCTAGACTTTCTGAATTAATTCATTCTTGGAGTATGCTCATAAAATAAGAACTCTTAAATCAAGAATCAGTTTCCTATCAATATAATGTTAAAATCAGGAGTACTATTCTCAACAATGCAATTTGACCACAATAAAATTAAATAAAAGCCAACAAAATGAATAGTTTATGATTAAATAATGGTTTATTTATTTAAAGAAACAAAAATATATCAAGGATAAAAAACAAAAATATATTAAATCTTTAAGAAAATTATAATAATAATGAAATTATTTGTATTGAATAAAAGTAAACTATAAGCCAATTAAGTAAGATAAACGGTTTATTCAAAAACATTTTTAGCTATCCATGTAGCCTGTAAGCCATCAGTTGAAATATAGACCAAAACGTTTCCCTTCAACCCTTCTCTTCTAGTCAAATCCGAGGATTGCCAAGTATGTCAATTTGAAAAATTAATTAATGGAGTTGAAAAGAGAGTAAAAGAAGAGATTACGTGGAAATGTGCCTTTGATATTAAATCCCTTGAATGCCTTTGCTATGTATAGATGTCATGATCTAATTATATCTATATGCCTATGACATCAATACTTGTCAAAAGAGAGGAAAAAAACCATAAAAAAGGTTAAAAAATATAATTTTGATTTTATTAGTCCAGCTATTGTGAATCAGTTTTTTTGTATTGATTACATGAAAATATCCATTTTTGATGGTGGTTCTTAAATTTTTTTCAGTTGCCAAAATATTTTTTTAAATTGCATGTAAACAAACTTGTTTATAATTGAACCACTTGATAGAATTTGGACTTTTTTAGAATTAGAATTAGTTTAATATATCAAACTAATTCCAATTTTGGGATGAGATAGATGGTATTTTTGTAGGTTTATGTAAAAATTGAAATTTTCATACTATGAACTATAAATTATAATGCAGAAAATTGAAAATATATTGTAGATAATAGAAAAGTATTAGTTAATTCTGTTAAAATAAACTAAAATATATCTTAATCATTCATGTTTTGTTTCAATTTCATCAAAATTTAGAAAAATTGTAAAAATGAAATGTAAACAACCTGAGGCTATTTAAATGGATGTAGCACTTTTATTGCTTTACAGCAATCACTTGCTTCCTGAGAAATTGCATCTAAACCTATTTTACCCCTTGGCCTATAGTTTTGGATGGGTTGCTATAATAAACCATCTGTAATCCAATTAGAGCAACATAAAGAATATTCCATCAAAAACATCTCATATGTAATAAAATTGTGAAGAGGTTAACTCTGACCTCTCCTGTTTATTATTTTAATATGCTGTTTTATTATTTATCGTTATTTTCAATATTATCTAATGTATTATATTTTAGTTTAAGAGTTTGTTTTTCAGAATTATTAATTAATTTTAATAACTTAATACTGTATTCGTTAATGATGGCCAAGTAACAGCTTTAAGCCGGAAGTATTTAAAAAATGTATTAAGACCTGCAATAATTTCGTAATAAACTTATATCTCTGTCTACCCGTTTATATTATAACGTCATCTAATAAATCTAATCTTATCAGTGCAATAAGTAAAATCCTTGATTAGTATTCGCCAGATCCAACCATATAATTACGTTAGAACTGAATCCTTGGGAAGTTATTATTATCGATGTAAGCTTATATATTCCATCGGAAGTTTATCGGAAGATAATTTAATGCCTTAGAGATATTTGTAGAGACTTACACATTTGATAGAAGAGATTAGTCATCTATACTGTTTTAATCGCATGTTTCTGATCATAGTCACGTTAAATCTAGGTCCTTCTCCATAAGAAACCATACTGCATAATTCCTGATATCATCATTAAAGCAATATCTCTATATAATTAAGAATTAGCATAAACAAACAAAATTTAAATGAAAATCATTAACCACTACATATCCAACTCTTAAGGATGGACCAGGATCTATAAATTTTCAACGTAACGTCATCGCATTAAACTGTATCTAAATAAATGGAATTAAAGATGTATTCACGTAAAATAATGTTATAATTTTCAAAAGTAGGAATTAATTATGATAAATTATTATTTAAATGTAAAAAGTAACATTTATAAACATTCTGCATCGAATAATTTAAATATATTTAATAGCCTATACAAATTAAAAATTCGGAGATAATTATCATGAGGCAAAATTTCAATATCGAATTTTTTCGTTTTGTAAAATAAAAATGACAAAAAAGTCTTAGGCTTGTTTGTAATTTTTATAAAAACGTGATAAATATTCATATAAATTAACATTAAACAAATATTAATCAAAATTAATCACTGTTTTGAGTTTATATATTTAGCAATATTTATTAGTGTGATTGATAAACTAGTTTCTTTTATTTTTTTATTTTTATTTTTTTAGTTGCCATAAAAGTTTACTAGATTTTTAAATCTGCAAATTTTAATATTTATAAATTTGAAAGTTATTGATCTAAATATTAGAAATTTTATACTATAAAAAGTTTTAAATAAATTTCAATAAATTAATTTGATTTCCTATATATCAAAACGCTTCACGGAAAAAAAAAATTTTATACTTTTCGAATCAATAAAATGGAGTGCATTAACCTATTAATGTCTATAGAATAAGATTATCGTCATAACATCACTGGTTTCAGAAATCGGGGTTATCGCCTTGATAAGACCTGAATAATTTAAGATTACAAGCTATCACCAGGATCACAGAACGATTAATAATTGCTTAAAGAAAGAGGATTAGAATTTTTAATCAGTCTTCGAGTCTGTTCATTGCTAAATAGCCGTAGGTTATCACTTCAATTTTTTAAAGATATATTCCGCTTACTGATGCTAGTTTATAATTCAGACTGTTGTGAAAATCCTGTTTAAAGTCATGAAAGGTCTAAGATCGTTGAATATGTTATTCGATTTTACAGTCAGGACTGCTTTTCGGAAACATTAATCAAACTAAGCATCGAATTTATGCTATAAATACAATTAGCATCTTCCTTTTTTTTATTAAAAAGAATATTATAAATTACTGTATATATTTTTAAGCTATAATATTTTAATATAATTAATTAATTTAATTTTTAATATGCAAAAAATTAAAATCATCATATCGTGCTTAATTTTTATTGAAATATTTTAAAATTTTTAATTTTTTGTTCTTTAATAGTATAAGCATTTTTTTTGTAGATAAGATGGCCAAAACACAATTTTTTTATATGAAGATTTACCCAATTAATCCAATGAGATAATTGCTATTTTTGGATAATAGCTGATCCTCTGAATAAAACAAACCATGAATGAAGAAAATCAGACCATATTTTCAAAAATTTAATAAAAATCAATTAATATGCAAAGTTTGATTAATGACTATTAATTAAGATATATTATGTAATTATTTCAAAATTTATATAAATTATTGAAATATTGCCATTATTATTATTAATTTATATTTATTGATATGTTTTTCTTCATTTCAGTAATTTTAATTTAATATTTAATAAATTTGGAAATATATATATATATAAAAAATAACAAACATATATGGAAATCATCTCCTCTCATACATGAACAACTATAATATTCTTTACTTTGCTCTAATTGGAACAGGGATGGCTGATTTTCATGTCACTCCTAATACCACAATTCCCTGAGTGTAGTTGGCTTGGCAGAAAAAGTAGTGGAAAGAAGTGGTTGCAGTAAAACAATAAAAATGGCATTCCTCTTTTAATGCCAGATATTTGTTTACGTTGGTATTTTTTCATAAAAATAAAGTAAAAATGATGTAAAAAAATCAATGATTAATAATAAAATTTACCTATTTTAATAGAATAAAATATATTTATA